>JBBBVM010000127.1:0-10429 GCA_037355625.1 Petunia x hybrida
CTTCTGGCGTGGCTGTTTCGCTTGTTTCACTGGTGTTGCTTTGAGTTTTGGTTTGCAATTAGGTATTTATATTCTTGACCCCTCTTTGTATGTATTATCTAAATGTTGGCTATGTTTAAACTTCAAGCATATATGAAATGTTTTACTCAAAGCCTATTTATGTATCATGTTGATTGCTAACCATGAATATGTTTAGATACTTTGTTAAAATTTGATTGTATGTTCCCATGTCTTAATAATAACCCCGTTCTAACCATTAGAGCCATATTTGAAACTAGCGTAAAAAGGGCTGCTTAATGCAAAACGTTTGCTTAGACCGGAGAAATTTTGTTAAAAGGGCCAGATCTGAAGCTAAGAATAGAAAAGAGGCTGTTTCTGTTTGCAAACTAAAAATGACGAGGCAAGATGAAAAGTTACGTTTCTTATGAATTATCTCTTAATTAACAAAAAGATAATGTTAATAAAGAACTGGAACAGTCAACCAATGTGTCCTTTCCAGTTGATAAACCGGGCGGCTAATCAATTTTGCAGAATAAAGACTATACTTTTGGCCTAATCATTTGTTACAACTTCAACTTGCTATAATACTGCAGCATAAAAGTAAGCTGGTATAGTTGAAAGAAATTGGCTTTCTTTTCAGCTGATGTGGGTAGAGTTGCTGAATCTAAAGATGTTAGTCACATAGTGCATTCTCTGTCTATTGCAACTGACATTTTGGGCCATAATTCTAAATATTTGAGGCCCTACCCATAATTAGTTAAGTCTTTTAAGTCATGGCCTCACCTATTTAATGATGGAACGTGGTTATTCTTCAAAAGGTTTTAAAAATTTTATTTAGTTGAATCGCTAGCTATAATAAATTGTTAGGGATTTTTTTTACCAAAACCAAATGCCAAGACAAATATCGAGAAGCATTACCGCGAATTAAATCTAATAAAATTATCAATAGTGAAACACCACACTTATAGTAATCCTCAAAGCAAATCTAATAATTTTAAGTAAGTCAAAGCGCAATCAATTCTTAGACTAGCTTAACCGAAATAAAAGGTCCGATGTTTATACCGGGGTTCATTTGTATTGGAAGTTCGAACGGACTATGTGTCCGCGGTTAATTTTTGATAGAGCCACCGTCAATGAACAGGTGACTTCTACCTAAGTCAAAGTTTAATGAATAAAAATGGCAATTAAACAAACAAACAATAATTCGCAAACCCGGAAAGCGTCAATAAAGCAATTGTGCTTGCACAGGACTCGCGGGTGCCTAACACCTTCCCGAGAGTCAACCGAGATCCTTACCCGGAACTCTGACGCAGACCACTTACGAGTCATAGGTGTTCCAAGGTACCTTTTTGGTGACTTGGCACACCTTTGAACTATGTCAAGTGGCGACTCCGAAAAATCTCTAAATAATTTGGTACCTCTAAAGCACCTAAGTCACAACCTTCTTTTATTTTTTTTAGTAAATTTAGGGCGTGACACCAATCCCTTAATGAAAAGTAAGTGACCATTTTGCCCTTCAATTAAAAAGTAGTACTATAATTATTGCACTAAAAAGTTAATTTAACTTTAAATAAAAAGTCATGAATTATTGGTACAAAAGTAGTATTTTTCATAAATGGGTATATTAAATATTTCTCGTGAATCTGAAAGTGCAGACTTTGAAAGTTGCATAATAATTATTCCTTTTTAAATGGGTACATTAACCAAATACTCTCTCTTAACTGTATTTAAATGAAGAATTTGAATAGTTGCAATTGATAATACATATACAGGTACCATATCTGTCAAATGCAATTGCTACGTAGATGGCCATTTGGCCCATTTCTGTAATATCTATTCATTAATTCACTTACTCTCTTAAATGGATATTTATCAGAATTATGTGATTCGATACATACTTGTGATATTCATACATCATTTGGACATTTTAATTTTTACAACACACTGGCCAGCCCGTAATTACTGAATAGTGAAAGACATGAAATTGTTGGATGTGAGTATATCTCATAATGGTTATTTACATTCAATTTATTTATTTATTTACATGTTTGATATATCATATCCATTTTGCGTATACATCTTAATATGCGTAAAGCCCTACTATGTTCTGAAGTACTTCTACTTGGCCATCTGGTAAGTATATATGTTGGGACAAGTTCATCCCACTGTTTTGTCAACAACAATTAATTTTTACTTTTTCTGTGATATTCCTTTTTTTTCCCATTTTATTATCCTCAAAAGTTGTATTTTATAAATGGTATTCGTGGCTTGATTTGTAAAATTCCCTCTATGGTGGTGAAGGAGGAGGCAGTGAAGAAAATATGAGGCAGTGAAGATGCTACTGTTGCATTGCTACTTTTATATTTTGGAATTTAATACTTTATTTATTTTTGTCCGGGAAGAAAAGAATTTAATCAATAATATATGCAACATGATTTAAAGAGGAGGCAGATAGCTAATAACGAATAGCGATCAACCTAAATTCATTCGAGGATGGACAAATTGAATATATAGACCAAACTATGTTATAATAAGTTACATCCAAACACCTTATCAAATATGTGGTGTTTGTATATTAGTAACCTGGGTAATATACTGAGTCTTAACTCTCAACTGTATGAAGATTTTGTCAGATTCACTTGTATGTATTTTTCTTCTTTTTCGTCTTCACTTAATACTAAAGTATACTAAACAATCACAACCAGTCTTGGAATTCACCTTTCAAAATTTAGAAATATCATAATTAAATACATCAGTTAGTGGTAAACACAACCAATAAATAACATATTTTTAATACAATAATAATTTTTTTTACTTTTAAATTTTTAATACTCCTTAGTATGAGATACACGCGCAACGTGCCTACTCATAACTAGTAAAATAAAAGATGAGTACTTCATGGGAGAAAACTGAAAAGGAAAGAGCAAGTTGCATTTGGTAATTCATTTGCAATAAAGGGATATTATATACACATTGGGCAGATAACAGATACTCCATGTCTTAGATTTACTAGTTCATTAATTAAGTTAGGCGGCAAATTCCCATATCTTTTATCAACTAGATGCATTAGGCCTGTGCCAACGTCAACAATAAAAACAAAAATTACAATTTTCAAAGTTATCTTTTTATACTTTGATTACTTATCCAAATTCATTACTTAAGCGGTCATTAAATTATTGAAATTAGAGAAATAAAGTCACATTTTTTCTTTTGTATAAGAAAATATACTTTGTTGTTTCACTCAAAATGTCACTGTATTCCGTCTCTCATCCGGATTCTCTCCAGTAGATGCAGCAGCAGCAGTAAGTAATAATAGTGGCCTAGGTGTTTGACATGTGGCATTTTCTACTTTTAAAATTGTATTTTACTTTATTTTATTTTTTATTAAATGTAATTATTGAAAAGGTAGGAAGTAGCTAATTATCACTGTTTTCCATGGGAACAACCCCTCCAACCCCACCCCCACCCCCACCCCGTCTCCCTTCACTTGGCCAACAGCTAGAGTTGTCAGATTTATCTTTTTCCATCCTTTTTATTCAATTAGTAAAAAATTCTTTTGCCATTGATAAAACGAAGAAATCTACTAGTTTTAGTATTAAATTAATCATTATTTCTATGCAATTAGCATGGGGTAACTAAAATGACACATATGTGCAAATAAAAATTCAATATAGAAGTTACCGTTAAACCACATTAACTCACTCAAACACAACATTGTTAGTAATGAATGTTTATGTGATTTAACAATTAAAATAATAATCATTGTTGGTGATAAAATTAACAAATGTTGAGATATTATTGGAAGAATGTATATATCATTACCACTATAAAAATTTAAAAAAGAAATAATTTATTACAAAATTTAAAAGAAATAATTTAACTTGGTCACTAAAACATGAATTAGATTCAAAATGTTAAAAAGTATAAAAATGCAAAGGTTTCATGAAAAAGAAATGTCAATGAAAAAAATATTGCTTGACTAAAACTTGTCTTTTGGCGGGGAGGGGTTGTTCCCATGAAAAACCGCAACAAAATTAGCTCTTTACTGCCTTTTCAATAATTACATTTAATATAATATAAATAATACATAATAAAATAGAAAACAACTTGTGAAGTACAAAAAGCGACGTGTCAACACCTAGGCCACTACTGTTACTTACTGCTGCTACATCTATTGGAGTCAATCCGGATCCTTAGAGAAATCACTTATTTTTATTATTTTACGCAAAATATCTCTCAGGCCAGAAATTAATGTATTTCATCTACCTTTTGATGATGTAGCACATGATTTTATAATCCATTCATATGCTAAAATTCTCGAAAACCCTATTATTTGATCAGACTTTCACTTGCAACACTACAAACTCTAGAATTTATGTTCAACTACTTTGCTCATTTTGAAGTTGCGATAACTTTTCAGCTACTTTTCAAAGCTGGCTATATCCCAACTTATAGCTCTAAGAGTGGCTACTTGGTTGCTAAGTTGTTGTATGATTGGCTATACTATCACTCTATCACCCAACAAGTGGATATTTAGTTGGTGTGATGCACTAAATCTGGCTATATTTCAATTAAGAACCTTAAAGTGGCTATAAGCTGGTTACTTTTTCAATTAGAAGCCCTAGAAGTGGCTATAAAAACTTGATTTGGTTACTTTTTAATTAGCAAGCATAAAATTGGCTATACAAAACTGACTATATATCAATTAACATCTAACATCTAACTTCAACTTCACGTCTGCATATAAGTTCTAATATAATTTGGCAATTACAAGATTTTAAGAATATGAGATCATCTAAGTACAAAGTGCATGAATTTCAGTCAAAATCACAAAATCAATTTCCTGAATAAATAAAATTTGAAAATTTGCTTTGTACTGAGAAGTGTATAGAAAGTAACCTGGGGGTTTGGCATGGCAGGACCTTCCAAGTTTTTTTTGAATGGAAAAAGGCTCAAGTTTTAATTGTGTAGTATAGGGTCCTCTAATCTTAAATGGTATTAATCGATTCTAGCTACCTAACTATCTCACCCCAAAGTTTTTTATGTTACACAATAGTCCATGTATAAAAGCTAGTTTTTTGTCAAATTTGGCCATAAACCTAGATCCACCCGCTGCTTCTTCCCTCTCTCTCTCCCCCGTTTTCCCTCCATTTTTTTCCCATTCCATTCCCGCTCAAATTCCACCATAGCTGCACTGCTGAGCTTCTTCTAAATCGAAATAATCTCGTCATCCATATTATTTACTGAATATCATCTCCAGTTTTCCACAATACAAGCTGAGACCACCCACATTTGGGTTATACAGCATTTCGTTAAATTTGCCAAAGCTGATCATTTTTTATCCATTAAAGAAGAAATCTTGTTCCTCTAATTGTAATCATATCAATTCAGTCATCTCCTGTAAGTGTACTAACTTTAGAACATGTTTTTAGCTGTTTTTTTTGTTGATTCGAGGTTATACGGATTCAGTTTCTCCAAACATCCTGCCAGAAATTCAAAACACCATTTTGACGTTCCTATGGTCGTAACTGTAATTCCAAACATATTTCTAGCGTTTTACACGTCGTATGTAAATATTGGAATTTTCACAGATAATGTTCGGAACATCCTACTAGGATGTTGGAGCCTTCTGTTAGCAGTTTGGAACATCTTGCATTAAGCGATGAAAAACTGTAACGTGATGTTAAGAACGTCTGTATACGATGTTCCAAACGAACAACATTAAGGTTTGGAACATCTTGCATTAAGAAATGAAAAACTGTAACGTGATGTTTAGAACGTCAGTATCCATGTTCCAAATGAACAACATTAAGGTTTGGAACATACTGTATAAATATTATCAATTTGATTCTAATAGTGGTCATTCCAATTTATTGAAGGTGACCATCGATGGGTGAGGTTATATTAGGAGTTAATTATCAAGGTGAATGGATGGAGGGTTCTAAATGTTAGCTTGAGTTCCGAAGATTAAAGAGTCAAGACGCATTCTTGTGCCCAGAGATGTTACGTATGATGTCCTACTTAACAAAATCATCGAAAGTTGGGGGATAAGAGACAATCCGAAGGACATTTGCATCACTTACATTCTGAGTGTTGCCCGCAAATCAAAAGACTCCTCCCGTTACATTAAGAAATGATGATGATGTATGCCTTCATATGGGTGATGTTGATCGTAATGCTGCTAGGCCCATTCTAAGGGTAATTGTGGTTTCTAAGGCAGAGGAATCTGTTGGTTCTAATGACCAAGAAATGCTAAATAGTGGAGGGCATGATTTTAGTCAGCGATTGGATGACATACATGAAGAAGTAGAAGAAGACAAAGGAGGAGGGGTAGAAGAAGACAAAAGAGGCGTAGAAGAAGAAGAAGAAGAAGAATAAGAAGAAGAAGAGAAGAAGAAGAAGAGAAGAAGAAGAAGAAGAAGAAGAAGCAGAAGAAAAATATGTAGATGAAGATCCTGCCATGTATACCCTTGTATTTCCAACACAAAGCAGTGAGCTGATATTTCACTTTGTCGATGGCACAGGTTTTGAAAAAGGTATGACTTTCGCCAATAAGAAAGAACTGGTCACCCAATTGAAGGTTGCAACAGTTAAACATCGTTTTAATTATAAGCATTGAAGAATACTGCAAAGATTTTTAATGCTAGATGTTTAGATATGAAATGAAAATGGTTGGATAGGAAAAAGAGGTATAAAATACTGATGGGTTCTACAATAGTGTTTACAATAACTTGCCACATGCGGTGTCCAACATCATTCATCATAGTTTACACGCCTCTGCCAAGATAATTGGTGAGCTCATAAAAGGTAAATATTTAATTGGAAAAGGTCCAACCATAAAAGCTTAGGGAGTCCCTTAACACCGATTGGGTTGTAAGGTCAGCTATGGAGTGTCTTAGGGGATGTCAATTTGCAAAGGCTTTGACACAGGGAACACATGAGAAAGGTATTGAAATTCTAGATACTTATGCTTATATGGTTAAGAGTAAGAATCCAGGAACCAAGACAGATTTGAGGCTTTCTAGCACATGGAAGTTCTTGTATTTTTTTCTCTCTTATGGAGCGTGGATCAGGGGATTAACTTACGTGAGAAATTCCTAGTCGTTTACGCTACACATTTGTCTAGCGAGTAGGAGGGTGTGTTGTTGTCTTCTGTTGCTCAGGATGCAATGAGTCACGTATTTCCTGTTGCTTTTTGTTTGAGACAAAGAGTGTGACGCCTCAATGAGTACTTTTTCGAACAATTACCAGCATAGTTTCAGATAGAAGAGTTGTGCATTGTTTCGGATAGACATCCGACATCTTGAAGATGGTCGCCAAGTGTTTCCTTCTGCACACTATGGAGTTTGCATATAGCACCTTGGTGAAAACATCCGATCAAGGTTTCAGTTTGGAATCAATCTTCATAAATACACACTGCAGCAAAGGCATACAGATAGAGGAGTTCACTGATGCTATGAATGAGATCAGGACTATTGATTGGACGGTAGCGGATTATCTTGAAATATTGTTGGCTATCATATATGGAGCAATATATTCCCAGGAAACAGGTAAACTATAATAACAAGGTCTCATATTACTGTCATGCTTTCCTATTCTGTTCCAATGTCTCACACGCCGTTCCGAACATATCATTGATGTGCAGAATATTTAGTAGGAATCTTTACTTTTTTACCGGATATTCCGCACTTCTCTTGTCGTTCTGCACTTGTGCTTTATGTTAGGAACATCTTTATATTATTATGCTATTGTTCTTTTTATAGGTTTGAAGTTATGACATCAAACATAGCTGAGTCCATTAATTCCATACTGAAGGAGCAAGGAGAATTCCCCATTGCTGCCCTCTTGAAAGATCTAGGTAGGAACTTTGTAGAAAATTTTTACACAGGGACTATGAAATTAATCAACCACCCAAATTTATGCGTCCTAGATGTTGAAAAAAAATAAGGACGAAAAAGAAGTGGGGAAGTAAGCTAGTTGTCAACAGAAGAGGAACTTATGGTTTCGAAATCATTAGTCTAGGGTTTGAGGCAAAATGTGATCTATATAAGAGGACGTGTAATGTAGGGAGTTTGATCTTGATGAGTTACCTTGTGTACATGCTATGGCAGCAATTAGGGTTGCTGGTTATGAATATGGAAGCAGAGTGTATGAATACACTTTTGGATATTACACAACACAAGTATACATCCTTGCCTATACACAGCCTGTCAATGCAGTACCTTCCTAAGAATCATGGTCGTCCCTGCTGATGAGATACTTTATCCAGTGCCTCGTCCCCAAAGCCGAACAACCGTGGAAGGAGAAGGGTTAACCGGATTCGATCTATTGGGGAACGTCTTCCCAAAGAGGAAAAATAATGTGGCAACTACAGAGATATGGTCACAAAAAAACTACATGCCCCGTTGTCGTAGTGGACTGAAGCTCACAAGTCAGCCTACAAATTGAATTTGTGAATTGGACGAAGCTTCGTCCTCGTTGTAATGTTTGAACAATTTCGTTTATTTGGATTTCTATGTGAATTGTATAATGGACTTTTCGTCCTACTTTTATTATTATATTGTGTACATTTTTGCACATATTTGCTTTACTGCAATTTAATTTATGTTGTGCACGTATTTGCTATTGTTCGCAATACATCAACTGTTGTTAGGAATATTACAATGTGATGTTTCGAACGACTTGTTGTGATTCTCCATTATGGCGTAATGAAATCTTGATATTCGTTCGGAACATCGTAAGGGCACCTACCATGCAAGAAAATCTTGATATTCGTCACACTTCATAATCGTAACACTTACCAAGTACTACCTTTGAAATGCTGTTCAGAACATCTTGTCAAGGATAATATATTATACTTATATACGCTGACGTTCCGAACAAGCCATTCAAAATTTGAAATACACAACAGCTACAATGACAGTTGCTCAAATACCAATACACCAAACGGCTAAATACAAGCTTGCTGCAACAGTCACGTCAAAACACATTCACATTATGCGTCCTTTCATTTGCTTCGGCTACTGAAAAGGCACTACCAATGAAACGGTACTACAAACCATCTCTAAATACCCCCTTGATGAACTAATTACAAGTCATAGTTGTAGCATTTACCAAGTATTACCTTCATTTTCTACATCAACGAAGAACAAGTTGAGGTACTCAATTTGTCCATTTTCTAAGTATTTTTTGTGGTTTTGTGTAGTATGTGTGTGTGTGTATAAAGTTTTCCTAAAAAATTTCTAACTCATTTGACACGACCCAGAATCCGGCTAGGCCTTGCGGGCACTCGACATACTCCCCTAGACCCGTCGGGCGAACCCTTACCAATTAAATTAGGAAAATAAATATAATTCAATTCATATAAGAACAACGACTTAAAAAAGCACAGATATACTGATACCTCTACGCTGTACAAACGAAATTAAGCTGACTACCCACACATACTACATTTAGAGCTATCTAGACTAGACATCTAAGAGTACAAGAGCCAGCCTCCTGAAGGGAACGAAATACAACTGAAATAGTAACAAAAACTGGTGGACCATCCGGAATAAAAGCTGGCTCACCCTGACAACTGAACGTCGTCTTGCTCCTTCACAACGTGGTAACTCAATCCTGAGCGAACATGCCGAAACGAAATAGAATAGATAAAAAAACAAACAACAACAAGGGTGAGTCAAAAGGACTCATAAGTGGGGCCGACTAGCCAAACTCAGGATAGCTAGCCAGGGAGAGAAAAACAGTAAACCAAATCCCTTTATTTAAACTATGAAAGGCAGAGCCAGATAATAACTGAAAAAACACGTATGGAACTATAAACAACTAGGGACATAAAGTAGATTAGAACATATAGGTTTTTAAGTATCCCGAACATATCAACAATCAAAAATACATACTGTTGCGGCGTGCAACCCGATCCATATATTTATACTGTTGCGTGCAACCCGATCCGTATTTATTCTGTTGCGGCGTGAAACCCGATCCATATATTTACTGTTGTGGCATGCACCCGATCCATATATTTATACTGTTGCGGCGTGCAACCCGGATACGAGCCAAAAATATTTAGGCAAACTGAATATGTCCGCAACATGATATACGTACCGCATACATAAACAACACCGCATGATAGTCACACAATAGTCAGCATGCGGCCAATGAAATGGGATGAATGCAGTATGATGCAATGGGGTCACACTGTGCCGTAAGCCCGTCTCGACGCGGAATACTCTGCATTCGAGGGGAATGCAATATAGTAACCAACTGGAGCAGAATACTCATACTCCTAGGACGGAATACTCCTGCCCCGATATGATTAAAACCGAGGCGGCATACTCCATGCACTCTCCTGGGGCGGAATACTCCTGCACCCAATATAATATGAACCAGAGGCGGAATATTCTTGCACTCTCCTGGGGCGGAATAC
>JBBBVM010000128.1:0-225210 GCA_037355625.1 Petunia x hybrida
ACGATTGGACTTTAAGTTCTCGCTAATGGATGATCTACATTTTCTAGTAAAAGATACTATTTTCCATAGATAGAAACATACTTTTATAACACATTAAAGGAAAGTGCAAAGTACATTAAAGAGTATGTATCTATTAAAAACAAGAAATTAGAAAGAAGAAACCTAATTGAAAGATGGATGAAACATTCTGAAAATTCTACTGCATTTTATTTTTTTTCCTTCTTAATTACTCGTCTCACCCGGTTGCTTGAGAGTTGTACATTGTTATCATCAGCCACATCTATTATAGAGCATCTACTGTCCAGTCTACTTCTCTTAGCAGGTGTTTTTGTGGGAGATAACTCATCAGTATCAGCCATAGAGTCCTACAAATGAGAAGATATAATTTTTGAATCAGTATTTAGAATATATACAATAAAATTATTGATTTTCCCAACTAAACGAATCATAATATTTACGATCACAATTTGTCCGAGTCACGTGAGTGCAACAGACAGACAGTATTGATAATTGTGAACAATGTAAAATATGAAGTTTTGATTCTTATAGGCATAGTATATCGCTGCACTTACAGTGAAATCCTTATCTCCAACTGCTGCTCCATCATTGTTGATATCCGAATCCTATTAAATAAAGATATTTATAAAAATTATCATAAGAATTGCCAAAGATATTTACTGTATACAATCTCATGTAAAGCTTTGTTAAAGCTTAATTATAACTCATTTAGGTTCAAAATATTCTGAAATTATACATTACCATCAATGAGTCTGCTTTGCAAGTGCAGGGAAGCCGACGCATTAATCTACTGTAGTATTTGTTATTCTAAAATCTAGGATAACTAATTATTTAAGCCTATGACTAATATGTCCTTTATAACTGCAGGTTAAAGGTTTGAAGGTAAAACTAATTCTGACTGGGAAGAAGACAACAGGAATGCAGGTCATAGAATTCTTAGCTACAACAGATATAGTATAGATTAAACTTCAAAAGATTACTTGCTCGAAGCAAGTTCTGGCCTAGTGGACTTGTGAGATATGCCATTTGAAAACCAGATTCTAACATGCCTTGATAGTCCATCTCAATGGGAGGAGTCACAAGGGTATGTGTAAAGGGCTGAAAGTATGCGCGCAAATGATTATAGTTGAAGTGGGAAAACTGATTTGTCCGCAGACTCATTGCAGAGTGCTTCATCTGCACTTGCTGTTAATTTGGAAAGCAGACTAAGCTTTATGGAAATTAGTATGGACCAACTATTAAATCTACACAATCCGTCTAAAACTAACAGATGAAATGCAAGTTCCAATCAAAATTTTTCCAGCATATTTTCATAACAGTTCAAATGGCAAAAATGATCGGATCAGATGTTATTTTTAAGTGCTGTCATAAATCATTTGTATGACATCAGACAAATGAAGTAATTTCCAGTCGCGTAGTATATTATTTTTGCTTAAGAATCATTAAACTGTATAAATTAATGGTTGAAAGAATTAATCTACTGTAGTATTTGTTATTCTAAAATCTAGGATAACTAATCATTTAAGCCTATGACTAATATGTCCTATATAACTGCAGGTTAAAGGTTTGAAGGTAAAACTTATTCTGACTGGGAAGAAGACAACAGGAATGCAGGTCATAGAATTCTTAGCTACAACAGATATAGTACAGATTAAACTTCAAAAGATTACTTGCTCGAAGCAAGTTCTGGCCTAGTGGACTTGTGAGATATGCCAATTGAAAACCAGATTCTAACATGCCTTGATAGTCCATCTCAATGGGAGGAGTCACAAGGGTATGTGTAAAGGGCTGAAAGTATGCGCGCAAATGGTTATAGTTGAAGTGGGAAAACTGATTTGTCCGCAGACTCATTGCCGAGTGCTTCAGCTGCACTTGCTGTTAATTTGGAAAGCAGACTAAGCTTTATGGAAATTAGTATGGACCAACTATTAAATCTACACAATCCGTCTAAAACTAACAGATGAAATGCAAGTTCCAATCAAAATTTTTCCAGCATATTTTCATAACAGTTCAAATGCCAAAAATGATCGGATCAGAGGTTATTTTTAAATACTGTCATAAATCATTTGTATGACGTCGGACAAATGAAGTAAATTCCAGTCGCGTAGTATATTATTTTTGCTTAAGAGTTATTAAACTGTATAAATTAATGGTTGGAAGACTTCGAACTTACAGTTATTTTGTCTTCAGAGGATGGCAAATTGAATTCCTTTATCAGGTCTAGATCATCGCAAATCTTCATAACATTATAGACTTCTTTCTGTTTGGCGATGTTCTCGTTTTTAACCAAAACCTTGAACAGCAGCTTCCGTTCAAGAATGTAATCCAGCTCCAATGGGTAGGATAAATCAGCAGCAGCAGAAGAAGTCTGGGTTATATTAGTATGGGTTGTGTAATAAATATGACTTAAGCAGTAAAACTTAACATACCTCTATTAAACCTTCAGTTAATTCATGAGCCGACCTTCCAATCAGTTTTTTTGCTTCTCTATCCCACAGCAATAGGCCAATAAATCCAGATTCATCGAAAACTCTAACAGAGATTCTAAACCTGAAATGAATGTATGATCTAAAATGAAAAGTCGGATATCTAATATATATTAAATGTGTAATGAAAGCATAGTAAATCAAACCTATGATCAACGGGAGGATCAGTTTGGTCACACTTAGGGCAATATAATTTAGACCCCAGTTTGTCAACTTTCTTAGTGCATTTCTTGCATCCCAAATACGACCATCCCTTTTCAATATCTAATAGTATAATGGTTGCGTAAATCCAAAAGCTACCTTCCTAAAAATGGAAAAATTGTATAAGCACATAAGTTTCGAACCAAACAAAAAATTATTTGGGATGCTTAAGCAGCAAAATTAGTATACTTACTTGCTGACAGTATAAGTTTCGAACCAAACAAAAAATTATTTGGGATGCTTAAGCAGCAAAATTAGTATACTTACTTGCTGGCAGTCAACTAATTCTGCAATGCTAATGACTTTTAAATTTCCAGAAGACAGTTCATCATCAGCCGCTGAATTATGTTGTGAAGACATTTGACTAATTTCAATACAGGAATGTCCTCGCATTTCAATCAATCTGTAATTTTCAAAATTTCAACTTTTTATATTGAATATATTATTGATAAACACTATTTCACATACCTCGATCTAAACATGTTCACTTGAGGAAGATCTGTGTTGATCCATAATTTCGATGCATTCCAAGTATTCTCCACAGAATATTTATCTGCAAGTATTACAAATTGTTGGTATTTATAATCATGAACAAAAATCAAACATCAAAAATATATTTATGGTTGAGGTAATTCATGGCATACCCTGGAATTTGTGAGCCTTTATTAATTGCATCATCACGATGAGTGGATTATCGCTACTTGCATTTAAATAAGGCAATATCTGATCGACAAAGTCTCCCCAAAAAGTAGCTTTAATTTTGGTGTTCATTTGAGCCAAAAAGTCGCAAGTTAATATAGAACGAGTGAAAATATTAAAACAAATAATTTTGGTATTCCTTCGAGCAAAAAAGTCGCAACTTAATATAGAATGAGTAAAAATATTAAAGAAATTTGGCAAACTTACTCATGATCCTGTAGCTCAATATCAATCAACCGGCTTCCACCTTGCTTAACAGTCTTCACTTGACCATAACTTGTTACTTCCCCAATAACATCTGCGAGATTTTAAAATGACAATAAGAACAATTAGGAATGCAACAAATATTTGCTACTGTTAAGGCAGGAATTTATGTATACTTACCAAAAAGTTCGTTCATGTCGACATCTTCTCCAGTAATCAACTGATTGTAAGAGCGAAATTGGAAAATACTCAGGTCAAACTGCGGATCATTACATTCTTCAACAGTAGTCCTTTGAGTAAATCCCAACTTGTAACTGTGATTATTGGTCTTAAGTCTCACATTATTGTGCGCGACCAAAAAGTTCTTCATGACGTACAGACCAAGCTCAGTTACTTTGGATTTAAACATACGCATAACCTGCCTTCCTATTGAAGCTTGGATTCGATATCCCTTTGAACAAAAAAATTATTTTGTAAGATTGTGGGATCAACATGTTATCATATCTAATAGCCAAGTAATCATAAAATACAGTATGAGATGTTAGCAATATTAAAAATTCAGTCATTGATTAAATACAACTTAACATTACTTGATACGGTAAGCTGGTGCAATACAGCCTATTACTAAGAACAGAAGATGAGACTAAGTTCTGTTGTGCTTATCTACTTTCTATAATGTGAATAGTTTCGAAACGTCCATCAAAATATAATGTTGATTATCTTCTCCCATTGTTAGCAATATTAAAAATTCAGTCGTCGATTAAATACAAACTTAAAATAATCTGAAATTGTAATCTGGTGCAATAAAGTCTATTACTAACAACAGAAGATGAGACTAAGTTCTAACTTCAAATGGTAATCTGGTGCAATAAAGTCTATTACTAACAACAGAAGATGAGACTAAGTTCTAATGCGCTTATCTACTTTGTATAATGTGAATAGTTTCGAAACGTCCATCAAAATATAATGTTGATTATCTTCTCCCATTGTTAGCAATATTAAAAATTCAGTCGTCGATTAAATACAAACGTAAAATAATCTGAAATTGTAATCTGGTGCAATAAAGTCTATTACTAACAACAGAAGATGAGACTAAGTTCTACAAACTTAACATAACTTCAACTGGTAATCTGGTGCAATAAAGTCTATTACTAACAAAAGAAGATGAGACTAAGTTCTATTTTAAGCCATTTACATGCGAAATAACGTCTGTAAACAGAGTTTACATGCCAAAGAAGGTCACCTATACAACATAATAACTTTAAAGAACAACATTGAACAACGCATAATACTCCACCAGTTGAGAAAGATCGATTATACATACCTTCGAGTCCTGAAGAATCATTTCGATCGAATACGGATTGTCCGGGTTTGTGCGATCAGGAACGTGCCACAGTCTTGTAACGCGGACCTTAAGAGTCCATTGCATTGATTTGTTGTTTATTTGGTTGATGTAATTGAAACGTGAAGTCATATTTTGAAAGCAGAGGTTTGACAGTTTGATATATTTTCTTGTTTTCTGATTATGTTCCTTCTGCAAATCATTATGTTTGTTTATAGTAGGGTGGTTTATAAATCACATAGTGATAAGAGTGTTTTTAGGAAGAACTGCTGCAGTTTTGACAGTGGATATCGGAAGAGTTGCTGCAGAATGTGAAACGTTCTAATCTGATATGCTGAACGTGTTTTATGTTTTGCCAACTACCAAAGTTATGGGCCTTTTTTTTGGGAATCAGATCAATTAGAATTTCAAATTTTGGAAGTTGTAAATCTTCCTGCAGTTTTTTAACAAAATTAGTTTGTCATTGTCCTAAAGAAAAATAGGTGTACCAATCAATTTTTGACAATTGGCTAAATAGGATTGGCTAGGACTCTCCTTTTAATATATATATATATATATATATATATTGAGTTCCACTTCTTCTTCTAAAAGTTTATTTCAATCTTTTTGACAGGGGCAGATGCTGAATTTTCAATAAGGGGTTCAAAATTTAAAAAGTAAAGCTTAAATTTGTGTCAAGAGGGTTCAACATATAGTAGGTATGTATAAAAAAATCGATTTTACCCTATATATGCAGTACAATTTTTCGACAAAAGGGGGTTCAAACCCCTTGGACAGGTGGCTCCACCACTGCTTTTTGATCCATAGCTCAAACTTAAATATGGTAATCTGTAACGTCAATTGGTGTAATATAAAAAATTTCCACCTAAACTACTAACACTTTTCATTAACGTGGTATACACGTGCAACATACGTATACAAAACTAGTTATATTATAAACAAAAAGTCACGACTATATATTTTTTTAGCTCATTTGTTTTAAAATTACTCTAAACAAATACTTAGCAGCACCATGTATCTTTTTGTAGCCACACCCTTTAAGATTTCTTCTTCCTTTCTCTTCCCCCTCTTTTTAGGATTTCCGCCGCTGCCCCCTCCGGTTGAACCCTCTTTTGAAACGATGGATAAAACTAATTGAGCGCATCCAAAAATGGCTACGCATCAAAATTGCCCTATAACTTATAGAGATTTTTACGTTAGTTGACACATTAAACCCCAAAAATTACAAAATGTACCGACATTTTCAAACATTTACAAAATATACCAATATTTTTCAATTTATTACTCTACATATATCATTTTTTTACTTCCACTCTTCCCAAAATAAAACCATATCTTCCCCCCCCCCTCTCTCCCCTCCTCTACCCACCATCCTACCGACCCCTACCTGCCGCCCCCTCATTTCCGGCGATCTGGTCCTCCCGTGAACCACGGCGGCGCTGTTGCTGCTACAGATCTGAGCTCGTCTGAGCTGCTGGTTCAGACCTGCTTCTTCTTCTCCTTCTTCTTCTTCTTCTTCTTTTTTTTTCTTTCTTTTTTTTTTTTAAAAAAAAAAACATATACATATATGTATCCCTTTGTATTTTCATGTATCTACATATTTTTGGTGATTACAGTGGTTGTTAATGGTTGTTTGAAGGTGGAAGAAAGTGTGTGGTTAGTTTTCTACAAGTGTATGTATCTGTATGTTCGTGTATATACATATATTTATTTCAAGCACACAAGTGTATGAACGTGTATATTACTGTATGAACATATAAATCTGATTATATATTTATATTTTTTGTATGTGCTTTTGTGTGTATGTCAAGTCACAAGTGTATGTGTGTCATACATAAATTTATGCGTTTAATTTGTAGATCTATATATCGCTGTATGTGTGTGTCTAGTGTATGCAAAACATATTGTTTTTGTGTATTTACATGTATTTTTTGTTTGTGTGTATGTTGCAAGTTTGTTTTCAAAGAGAAATCAATGTTTATATGGTTATTTCATTTTTTTTAAATTCAAAAAATAATAAAAAAATAATCCGACGGGTGGTCGGCGGAAGCTGCCGGTGGTGACTAGGCAGCAACGCCGCTTGAGGTGGTTGCAGTGGGAGGGGGGCATTAGAAAGAAGGAGGAACCCTAATTTGTTAGTTTTGTATAGTGTGTAAAAAAATATTAGTATTTTTTGTAAAGTGGAATTATGTTGTTATTTTTTATAAATTTGGTGTTAGCGTTGTATATAGTTGTAATTAGCCCTAACTTATAAGTACTCATTAGTTCTGATTAAGTAACATAAAGAAATAATAAAAGGAGTCGCCTTAATATTGACTAGCATGACGGAGATAATAGAAGGACTCGATCGCCTTAAAAAAAAATTAACGTTGAGATTTGTCCACAAATTGTAACTATGCCTATGAACAATAATAGTAATGGGAAAACTACAACTATTAGGAACGTTACGTTCTTCTAATTAGATCGGTGCTCTACTGTACATCCACATTAATGTGTGAATATCTAAGTTCTTGGTAGCAATAATCCATCCAATGAATATTCTTCCATGCGCAAGTTTCACATCAGATCTCTCCCTACACATGAAATTAGTCGTTCGATCAAAAAAATATGAAAGGTGTGAGGAGCTCAATTATGTTTATTGTTTTCTTGTTCCCTTGATTATGAAATTTCACAAAGAAGTTGGACTTCAAACATTTAAGATCGTTAGTCATAAAATATTTAGTATTGCACATGCGCAAATTAGATATTTGAAGATTGCATGCCTTATATAAATTAAAGTGGTCATGATTAGATTCTGCAAGATTGAATCATTGACCTAAAGTTTAGGATTGCTTTTGTCTGATTAGAACTTTCTAGAAATGTTTTGACAAAGACTAATTCACCACAAATATTTATACTAAATCATGTTAACACTTATTGTGGTTAAAATGGATAAATTGGTGCTAGGCCTAGGATATAGTATATATCTAGATATTTTTACGCTAATTGACATACTAAACCATTTAATTACAGAAAATACGATACTTTTAAATAATTACCCTACATACCAACACTTTTTCATATTTTACAAAATATAAAATTTTTCATTTCCTTTCTTCCCTCTCTACCCAAAACCCTAACTTCTCCCTCTCTCTTTCTCTCCTCTCCTACACCACCCACCAACCCCACCCTCCCGCCGTTCCCCACCCCCTCGCCGATCGCCGGTCGCTGCCGCAGTGGAGCAGATCTGCTCCTCTCTTTTTCGATCTTCCCCTTTTTTTCTTTTTCTTTTTTCATTTTGTACGTGTATATGTGAGTATTTTATGTATACATATGTATTTTGTTAATACAAGTTCAGATCTGCTTCTCCTTCTTCTTTTTTGCATTTGAATATACACATTCAAATTCAGATCTGCAAGTGTATGTATCTGTATGTTCGTGTATATACATGTAATAATTTTCAGCACACAAGTGTATATACGTGTATATCACTGTATGAACGTGTATATCCGAGCATCTATTTGTATTTTTTGTATGTATTTTTGTGTGTATGTCAAGTAATAAATATCACACACATAAATTTGTATGTTTCGTTTGTAGATCTGTAGATTCGTGTATGTATGTGTGTGTTTAGTGTATGTATAACCTAATTTTTTTTTGTGTGTTTACATGTATTTTTGTTTATATGTATTTTTCAACTTTAATTTTTTTAAAAAATCAATGTTTATATGTGTATTTATGTGTATTTCATTTTTTAGATTAAAAAAAAAAAAAAAAAAAACCGGTGGTGGATGGCAGCAGCCGACGGCAGCCCGCGGTGACTAGGCGGCGGCGCCACCTGGGGTGGTAGCAGTGGGGGGGGGGGAGGGAGTAGGAAGAAGGAGGAACCCTAATTTATTAGTTTTGTTGATTTTTGTATATAATGTGTAAAAAAATATTGGTATTTTTTGTAAAATGGAATAATGTTGGTAATTTTTATAATTTTGGTGTTAGGATTGTATATATTTGTAAATCTCCCATATATCTATATCTATTTCATACTCCTCTAGTTAGTTACGTATGACAATATAGACATATATTATACTCTCGTTTGGTTTATGTCACTTCACAGTTTTACTTGAGTTAGCTTATAATTTCTATTAACTCCAGTTGACTATTCTCCAAACAGGCAATTACCGGACAGCTATATAAAAAGGGCCATAAATGACTTGTAATAGCGTCAGGAGTGTGCTCGATGAATTTTGTGGCCTAAAGCCCAACTCTAATGAGGGGCTTCAACTTTTTTTAAAAAAAATATTTAAAAAAGAAAAAAAAGTCAATCTTTATTTGAAGTCAATTTTTCTAGCTTTTTGAGATGCAAAGTTCTTAATATATTTTAGGTTTTTTATACTATATACCCATGAAATTCAAAGTATTTATAAGTCCTACCTATTAAAATTACACTAACCATAAAATTAAAAGTATTTACCAAATCTGCCCATTTATTACTGTATACTTTTGTTATACCTTATGAGTGTATACCTTTAAAATATACTGCATAAATAATGGTATACAATGTATGTATACGTTTAAAGTATACTGTATAAATAATGGTATACAAGTCTGGATGTATACTTTTAAAGTATACTGTATAAATAATGGTATACAAGTCTGGATGGGTAGGACATATAAATAATTTATGGGTATAGCTTGTAAATATGAAATTTATAGGTAGAGGTATGTAAATATTTTAATTTTCATGGGTATTTTCGTAAGCCTCCCATATTTTTGTTTATAATCAATTTCTTCTAACAAGGCTTTAGGCAAGGTGATGCAATCTAAATTACGGAAGCAAGAATAAAGATAAAAGCAAGACACTAATCGAAAATTCAACAAAGGATTTAGTAGGAACTAGTCTACTCACCCCTTTGTTAGGATTCAAAGAGCACCTAAACTATACGAACTATCCTCAAGACGAACCTGTGACCTGATAACAATTCGATCAAAGAGAAAAACGTTCAAATCTGATTTCACTCAAGAAGGAACGATCTTCCAAGTTTTTGTAGGAAAAGCTCACAGGCTGTGTTTTTACGTAATGTCTAGGAACTGTATCAAAATAACGCTAGGTAGGGGATTATATAGGTTCAGCCCCTAACACCTAAATCAACTAGGAAAAGATTAACTAAAGAAAAGCCCATAATTGGCTAAATGTCAAGCGACCACGCAGGGCCCAATAACTATGATAGTCTATGTAAAGTATCAAATAAGAGTTCGGTGAGAAGCTGCTCGAGTACCCTAAGTTGCTGCCCGTTTTGAAGCTCCCCGAGTATGAAGCTGCGCGTTGAGTAGTTATGCCCGTTGAGTAGCTCTGCTCGGCCTCAACTATCAACCAATGCTCCTCTTCTCCAAAATTCTCACAAACATGCATCTAGGATTCACTAACATGCTGCCCGGACATATGTTCTCTCTTCTCCAAGCTATCATCCATGATTGATAAAGGTCCGATAACTCCTTAGCCCGACTCTTAGAATCATCCTCAATTTGGACTGCATCATTGAAAAGGAACACTTTCTTATTTACTTTAAGAAAGTAAAGCATGGTTGTAATTCTGATTTTAAAAGTATGCTTATTAAAATGGACACCATTGATGAAGTTACACTAGGGAACACTTTTCTTTACTATTTGTTTGCCTATAATGAGCGTTATGAGGGTGTTAGTAGTTCTTGCGAGGAGGATGAAAATTCTGATTGTTACACATGTCTTGATGTGTTTGCTTACTCTAGGATAGAGGATGAGAAGTGTCTTCATGCTTCTCTGGTATACTATTGTTGTGATTGGATACATCCTTGTTCCTACAGCTTGTTGTTACAATATGAATTTCTTGAGACATGTGTCATGTTTGATGTGTTGACCTCGTTGGTTTTTGACCGGGAATTGATCTTAAAATTGGTCACTTCCTTGACTTAATGGCTTTGGAATGGGCTGGTAAGATGTTCCCGAGTTTTGGTTTGATATGTCATACTAGTGTTGTGTGTAACCTTGGAAAGCACCCCGTGTGTTTGAAAGTAATGCAAGTGGAGGGCTGTTGGAGAGATACTCTGTGGGAGTTATTATGGTATGCAACCCGAACTTGTAAACTCCATGTGGACGGTATGTTTTCTTGGCTTATGCTTATATTTGGGCTTTCTAAAGCCATGAAGGTTTGTATAATCAACTTTGGGCAGTTTGGTAGCGTTTTTGTGCCATACCTTGGCCATGCGATTGTGAGGATATTTGTCTATTGCCTAGTTGAGACTGGGGAGTTATCTAAAGTCATTGTTGTCCATATTTTGCAGGAATCAGATTCGAGGACGAATCCATTCCAAGAGAGGGAGAATGATGTAGATGTAATCCATGGAGAAGAGAAGATAAATATCCACTTTTGCTGTGTTGATGATGGTTTGATTTCGAGGACGAAATCCTTTCAAGAAGGGGAGGATGATGCAGTCCAAATTGAGGATGATTCTAAGAGTCGGGCTAAGGAGTTATCGGACCTTTATCAATCATGGATGATAGCTTGGAGAAGAGAGAACATATGTCCGGGCAGCATGTTAGTGAATCCTAGATGCATGTTCGTGAGAATTTTGGAGAAGAGGAGCATTGGTTGATAGTTGAGGCCGAGCAGAGCTACTCAACGGGCATAACTACTCAACGCGCAGCTTCATACTCGGGGAGCTTCAAAACGGGCAGCAACTTAGGGTACTCGAGCAGCTTCTCACCGAACTCTTATTTGATACTTTACATAGATTATCATAGTTATTGGGCCCTGCGTGGTCGCTTGACATTTAGCCAATTATGGGCTTTTCTTTAGTTAATCTTTTCCTAGTTGATTTAGGTGTTAGGGGCTGAACCTATATAATCCCCTACCTAGCGTTATTTTGATACAGTTCCTAGACATTACGTAAAAACACAGCCTGTGAACTTTTCCTACAAAAACTTGGAAGATCGTTCCTTCTTGAGTGAAATCAGATTTGAACGTTTATCTCTTTGATCGAATTGTTATCAAGTCACAGGTTCGTCTTGAGGATAGTTCGTATAGTTTAGGTGCTCTTTGAATCCTAACAAAGGGGTGAGTAGACTAGTTCCTACTAAATCCTTTGTTGAATTTTCGATTAGTGTCTTGCTTTTATCTTTATTCTTGCTTCCGTAATTTAGAGTGCATCACAAGGGCCGGCCCTGAATAGCGTTACTGTATCGTTACAAAGCCATGTCGACTATAAGAGTAGGTGTAAGTCGAATATCATCACCAACTGTCAGTTTTAAATTTATGAATTAAATATGTTGTGTAAGACAACTGCGAAAATGATGTGAAATACACATGGATGTGATGCATACCGCATAAACGATGTGGCTTGCCACCTCAGCAGAAACTAAGACGAGGATTTAGTACTAAAGGTGAGAATATGTATTACTTAACTATGGTCAAATAATAGTAGCGGTGTATATGTATAATAAAGTCACATATTACACATTATTGAATTGGTGAAAATAGCAATCCTTTATGGGTAAGTTTTTTCTCTTTATTATGTTGTGTGTGTGTGTAATATATACACACACACAACCCCCCCCCCCTTCCGATATCTGATTTTTATGGACTAGACTAATTCGGATTTGTATCATGTGAAACCTATTAAAAGGGCGAAGCACCCTAACCAGTAATTTCTTTATTTACAGGACTCAGAGTCTCCTACTTCTTGTTAGGACGAAAGATATCACCATTTGACCATTTTATAAAAGTCAACTACCAACTTAGTAATCCGTCTATAGCTCAATAAGACTAATTCTTTTAGATCAATTACATCATGCAATTATTTATAGCTAGAATTTAGAAACAAATTATTTTCACTCCAACCATGTCTCTATAAGTTACCTTGTCTTTAACTCTCCATCCATCCAAATGATGATGATATTCTTATGAGGTTTTGACTTATGAGGGACAATATAATGGGCATGCAAGAAAAGACGGCTCAAATAAATATGACTCGGTTATTAAAAAATATTGTCATTCTTCAACGAATAGGCATATTCACATTCAACTCGCGGCTCCGTGAGCCAACAAACCGTACGAAATCGAATATGAGAATTAAGTTAGTGGAGTTCTGACTACTGCTCATAATATATTTGTGGTCCAAATTAGACACTTGCAGGGTAAAATGGATTAGTCGGTGTTTATTCAAATTCAAGGAAGTTTAATTTTTGAACTCACAAATAAAGGTATATACTACATATAATATAGTACAGTAAGTGCTCGTTTGGTTGGGCGCACAAAAGAATTAATACATACACTAAATCCCTCGCAATATAACGCAGCGTTTGGTTTATTTTGTAATAAAGTATAAAAATCTGCACTAATAATACAATATTTGGTTTGAATTTACAGACCTGCATTAACTAATACCCACATAAACTAATGAGTGAATCTATGTATTATTTTGTGCAGCATAGAACATGAAATAATAATGCGGATATAAATTTATAAGAAGACAAATATACCCTCACATCTCTTTACATTATTATTCAATAATAAACAAACATTTATTGAATAATAAAATATTAAAACATAATTTAAATTATAAAATATATACTAATTTTTTAATACAACAAGACATTCATTAACCAAAATATAATATATTCATAACTAACACCTACCGTCTTCGAACCAAACGAGCACTAGTTAAGTGACAAAACTTTATGCACATGCAATACGAGTTTTAATTACATTCACAAATTCAATAAACATCCCGTACATGAGAGTTTTTTGGTTTCAAAACTTCCATATTATTTATTAAAAATGCGTCAAAACATCAATCTTCATCAACTTATCAAATCTCATGAAAAATTCAAAGGGGGGGTCCAAAATTAGTTAGAGTCAATGAATTGAAGTGGGTAGGATTTATTACATATTCACATATACGTAGAATTACAACATAAAGTAATACGTAATAGCATTTATTCAAGGTGATTTGTCTCGCGCTCATTCAGACGATTAAAATGGTTGTCAAAATAATCAAATCTAAGTCAAATTTTGCACATGATTGAATTCTCGTTCATACCATTTCTCCTTTTGTAGCGGTAGTTTTTTTTTTTTTTTAAAGATAACGATCTTCTTTGTTTTATCTTTTTCAGGGGAAAAGGGGGAGGGGTGAACTTTTAGCTCAACTACTATAAATTGGCACCGTTAGCAAGTAAACGTATCAAAATCTAGTTGATGTCTTAAAAATTCTCAATCATGAGAACAAAAATAGCTCTCATGATCTTATTCTTACTTGAAGTTAGTCTCGTCCTTGGTGATATAGGCACTGCAACATCTTACAACGCTCCCTATACACGTAAGTCACCTAATCTTTGAAAAAAGAAATTACGATTTCTTGCTTATTATGCATGTATGTGTCAAAATGTCTTAATCTTAACAGTAAGAATTGAACATACACTTATTACATGGGAAACTTTCTACTAGACTGCAAGCCTAGATGAATAGTATGAAAAGAAAAGATAAAGGAGACAACTTTTGTAATCTGATAGCTAGCTGAACTATCGCTTCTTTTTTATTGTTCTAAAGAAAGCTATTTACTATATTCTTCTTCTTTTGTAGCTACAAGATGCAATGGAAATAGAGCAGATCAGTTTCCGGCAGGGAATTTATTTGTAGCAGTTAGTGAAGGGTTGTGGGATAACGGGGCCGCGTGTGGGCGGCGTTACCGATTGAGATGCCTGAGTGGAAGTGGTCGTAAGCCGTGCAAGGGTGGCACTATTGATGTTAGGGTGGTGGATTATTGCAACAAAAGGCCATGTCCTTCAACCATTGCCTTGTCAGCTGATGCTTTTTCTGGAATCTCTCGTTCTCCTAATTCTAAAATTAATATCGAATACGTCCAGTACGTTCTCTTAATCTTATTATATGGAGTTATCATTTTGTGTATTGTGTTTTTCATTCTTTCATCATTTTCCTAAACACGGTTCATGGTTGTTTTGTAGGATTTAGTAAACCGAAGAATTGCAGAGGCTTTTGTCCCAAATTATCAATACGAGATTTTGTAGTAGTTATTAGTTTTCTAAGCTCCTACTATTTGCTAATGTTTTCGTGGAAAGAATTACACGGTATCGACGCTGGTATCATGGAATAGTCAAGTTGCAACAAGCTGAACGAATGTAACTGTTTACAGAAAAAAACTGAACGATAGAAAGCTTAATTAGAGCTCAAAAGATGGGCAGGTAGATTTGTACGTAGTTGAAAATTAATAATACGTAGTTGGCTAGAAGTTTTACTCTTTCATTTTCTTAATTCCTCAATTGTGTACCATTTTCTCCTTTGGTTTGTGTATCACAAACTTATTTAAAAAAGTTGGACAGTTTCTCGTGTTTTTCAACATTGTTCTTAGACAAAGTGTAGTGTGTTCATATATATATATATATATATCATGTATTCCTTCTATTTCAATTAATATATAGGTAACTCTTTTTATTTTAAAATGTTCTAAAATATAGGTATATAACACATACCAACATAATTTATGTAAGAAATTATATATTTTATTCGTCCATAATATATATAATGCTTTTTTTTTCCAGTCGGTAAAAAGAAGACATATTTGTATATTTAGTAATTAATACATCAATTTTAAATTTCACATTTTTTCGTTAATGAGATTAACTTAAATGGCTTGTTTTAAAGCACAAGTTAAAAAATTTTTACTCTATTTCTTAAACTTCGTACTCAATTAAATACTTTCACATAATTGAAATAGAGGAAGTATTATATTTTATGCAGGATATGATATGGAATAAAAATATGCGAATTGCCACTAATAAATGGATTAAGAATGAAAAAAATAACCATTCATGTAAACCATTATTATATTTTGTTAAAAATTAAAAATATATTTAATTATACAGTCGTACAATAATTTTATTACAACAAACCAAGCATTGAATCACACATATATACAAGTGAGGGACCTTTTTAACATTACATACGGACAACTGAAAAAATTATAAACCATAGCAACATTTCACAAAACCATAAATATCTGGCCATGTGCTCTCCTACCACCATAAAGTTTTATCTTATAGAGATTTTGGACTATGGTGTAAATGTACGCCAAGATAATATTCCTCGTACTGGAATACTGGTACAAATATCACTTTCTAGCGTTCTGACTGAGAATCCACTGTTATCTCATGAGCGTTTCGGTGATTGATTAGTTGTGCCTAGGGGCTAGCTTTCACCTTATTTGATTTTCTCCACTTTTGATGATGTCTCATTCTTTGTGCCATGTCATCTTCAAGTTGCCTCTCTTCTACTGTCATGTGGCTGGCATGCTGCTTACGTGGCTGGTACAAATTTTACCAATACAACCCCCAACAACACTAGATCCGCAGTAGCACTAGATCTGATGAAAGCAATAGAAATAGTAGCGGCCGCCCTTCTTCTTTTCCCCTTGCTCGTTCTTCTTCTAATAGATCCACCATTGTTGTTCTTCCTTAACCGGACGCCAGAACAATTGTTGCCGCACCATCATACCTTGTTGGAGTTTTACTCCGTCACTACTGATATGCTGTAAATGCCAGAACAATAATCGTCGCACCATCGGACCTAATGTTTGTATCTAGGGCCACAAACAATAACGAAATATCTAAGAATAAGAGTAAGATTCAAGTTGTATTTCTTGAATGAATATTACGGGGGTGATTGTGGGTATTTATATGCTACACTTTACTCCAATCCCAGTTCTAGTACAATGCTATTCGTAGAGTGCATGACCCATTACATAGGCCGGTTATCTAGTTCTTACCTTCGGCAGGAATTGTATAGATCGGATGTGGCTCATTCGTTCATGCTAGTACGCCCGTCGGGCTTGTGCATGTGCGGTTGCAATGGTAATTGCTCGCGAGGCTAACGTGTGCTCCTAGATCTGTAGCTTTCATTACCCTCGGACCAATTTCACATTGGCCAACGGGCCTTCATGTCCGTAGATTAATAGTTGTGTCATTTATACCCACACAGTCAGTCTCCCCACTTGCTGGGTGATGTCGTCTGCGCTCAGGAAGTGAAGTGATGTTCCAGCGGGCAACTAGTTGTATTCTACAACCGTAGCACTGTTTTGACTTGACAGTTGTTGTTTGTACCTGAGTACTTATATGTGTCACCGCCTAATTGATCGTCTGTTTACGTATCTTCCCAAGGTTACTATTGCACCCCTTTAAAACTCTATCATAGGCACGACTTTTCATGTTTAATATCATCACTCTATTTTTTCGTATTTATGCCCATGCCTATATATATAGTTATAATCCCTATTTCATCTTCTTCCTACTGTCTTCCTCAAACTTTTTTCTGCAAAGAAATATGTTTACTAGCAAACTCTTCTTTTCAAACATGAAAACTTCCTTTTCTCCAATGCCCACTCCAGTTAAATTCTTTGCTGTCGATTTCAACCCTGACCTGTATGTGCCCTTGGTGACTGAATACTCCAAAGACGGTGAGATACATGATAAAATTGAAGGGCAAGAAGGGACTCACAACCTTCCCGTAAATGCTTACCTCACCGATATCATGGAAACGGTTCTTACTCTAGTAAGAGTAGTGTTTAGGGTCCTGACGTCGAGGTCCTCATCCCTGCTGAAGACAAGGAGGTCACCTCCCACTGTGATGGATTCTCCTTTGTGGACACTTACCCATTTACCATTGGTCTTGGGCTATCAATGAATCCCGTCGTAAAAGAGATGTGCCAGCAGTACAACGTCTGCTTAGCTCAAGTTGGCGCTCAAGCGTGACGGCTCATCTTGACCTCAGAATTCCTAGCCGACTAGGCAGGGGTTCCATTCAACTTCTGGTATGTCCACGCTTTCTACTCCCCCAATCACTTCCACGGGGCATCATTAAGTTCAACTGCCGGGGGCAGAGGGCCATTGTTACTAATTATGATGGTAGCGGCGGCCCTGACTGTGGCTTCTATTATGTCATCTTAAAAACTTCATCCTTAGCGAGACCTGTCGTTGACTCTTTCCTGGAGGTGTTCAACAACAATCATAAGTTCTTCTTTGCAATATTTGTTTTCCTTAATATGCGCCCATTATTCAGTAATTTTTTTTGCTAACATTATGGTTACTTTACAGTGACTCGTTTGATCGTCCTCTCTTTCACTCGAGCCCATCTGGTGGATTGGGTTATGAGAATCTTTACCAATACTTCCCCTTAAATGAGGACATACCAAGCCTCGGCCACCGTGAAGCACTTACGGCCCAAACACTATGGTAAGTTCGTTTCCCTTGTTGCTCTTCCTTATGTCTTGATTTATCTGACTTTTGAGTGGTCCTATAGGATTCTGGCCCCGTAGGGAGAATGCGGCCCTTTTGCATCAATTGTCAACTGCTCCCCATTTTCGAAGGGCGGCTGCCAACTGACTCCTTGGAAATACTGGTAGATCCAGTGTTGCAGTTCCCTCTTTGGGGGAGCCGAGTGGCCAAAGGCCTTCAGCCGCTACTTGATGAGTTGAAACTTTGTCAACTTTATACTTTTATTTACTTTTATGTTTGAGTCTTGAAGTGCACAATTATTAGTATAATTGATACATTGTTACTTAGTTTCAGGTTCTAAAGAGATGTTGAAGATGAAGTGAACCAAAAAGTAAAATTACAAGTCAAGAAAAGCAAAAGACGAAAAAATAGAGTAAGGCAGTTTCCCAACCTGAAGAAGGCAACGACCATTGGAGAATTATGTAGCTTCCTTTGGTGATTGTGCGGTCTCCCTTGTGTTATGAGATGAAGCAGAATGCTGAAGGACCTGAAGAAGGCAACAACCCCAAAGTTCAAGCATCTCACCTCTCTAGAATAGGTGGTCGCCCCTAATGAACAAGCAACCACACTTTTATAGAAAATGAAGAACATGCAACCACCCATTGCTGAGGCGCCCCACCTTCCCTGCTAGGTTAATAGAAGTCAATCAACGTCCAAAAGGGCAGCCTTCTTATGCAATTAGGCAGCCGCCTATGGCCTAAAAGGGCAATTTCAAAATTTGTAAATATATCAACCATAAATAGAATACTTGTAGTTATTTAGGTCATCGTTTAACTTGTTGAGCAGCCGAAAGCTAGATCTTGACTTCTTTGACAAGTTTCATCATTTTAGAGAACAACACTTCTATTGTAAGGATTCTTCTATATTTATGTTTGCAATGATCATGTTTACATTTATATGCTATTTTCCTTTACATTCCACGAGTAGCTAAATCCATTGCTAGGATTATAATATAAACTTAGTTCATCAACTTAATGGGTGTATTGTGTTAAGTCTTAAACTAATTGAGAATGTTCTATTCCACTCCCTTCAATTTAACAACATAAAAACTTATGGTGTACAACATAGGTTTAAGCCCTAAAGTATTAAATCTACATCGAAAGATTATTGCATCCAGGGACCATGGTTGGTCACCGGGGACTTTTAGGAATGATTAAGGTAGTGACGAGGTTTCGGGGTAGGCAATGTAGCGGCTACCCCGAGTTAACAGGTTTGAACACCGAAAGAGGGATAACCTTACTTGGGAACTAACCATTTGAACTTCATTCAATACTTCTTTGCACCGAAAGGGTAAAGAAGTGTTAGTCTCTGTCATCACCAAAAAGGGTGAGTTAGGTGTATTTACGAGGTATCTATTGGATGACTCGACATTGTTTTGGCTTAACTAGTAGTTTCCATTAGGTTATATGAATTAGGTGGAGATTATAGGCATAGTTACTTCAAATCAATAGAAGAAACTCTTTACAATTACTACTTTAAATTCAATCTTAGTCTTATATTTTTCCTCTAATTTAGGAATCATTAAACTAACAGATCGAACATAAACGACCTAACTACATGCATCATTCATCACAAGTTCCTTGTGTTCGATCTCGATTACAAGTTAGGTATTTGTAACACCCATCTCTTTCCAGGGAATATGACTACTTCTCCCGTCAGAGCGGCTAATGTGAGAATAGTTGAACTCCCCCCCGGTGACGGCGGCGTCTTCACTTGGCGTTGCTGAGACTTTAGCCGAAGGAAACGGAAGCGTATCGTCATTGACTCCAGATCTGAAGAAGACGAGGAGGAGACCGATGGTACTTAGACTGTCAACCCTACTGCCCTTGCTGCTGACGCATGTTGGTTTTTGTTTTAGCTCCCTTCCTTTATAGTTCACTTCTTCAAGTATTTGACTACTACTTTTTCTTCAACTTTAAGAGACTTTTCCTCTTCTTCCCAATTTCCCCGCCCATAGATTGCCTTGTGAAGGAGGTTAAGGGAAGTAGTTATGTGGCTGCTGGGTATGAATCCTTTTTTTTTTTTTTTTTTTTTGCAATACTGCTGTTGTAAGGGCGTTGCTACCACCGAAGGAGCTGCTCCCCCTCGTGGCCCTTCCCGCAAAATTGTTTTCCCTATTCCTGAGGGGGTCAACATACTCCGAGACCCCACCGATGTTACCAGGGCTTCTCGAGATCTAGTAGGGCCAGATGAGGCATATACTTTACATCAACTTGGCTTTGAATGGCTGATCAGCAACATGGTCCGTCAAGAGATGAAGGTAATGCTTCTGCCTAGCATTTCCCCACCTTTTAGCCCTTATTTCTTCATGCTCGCTCACGTGTGGATCTTTTGCTTCCGTAGGGATTAACCTATATCATCAAAGTTGTGTATCGGCTCTTTGCCTTCGAAGAAGAGATGGAATATCTTCGTGAGCAGAATAGCATTGTGCAAGCCATTGATGATAGCTTGCGTCCATTGACTATGGAGTCGCAACGGGTGGTTAGGAACTACATTATCAGGCTAACTTGAAGTTGTTAATCCATAATTTCCCCAACAACAAATTTATATTGACGGGCTTCTGCGCAGCATGGACACGATGAGGGCTGAGCAAGCAGTGCAGATCTGTAAGCTTGAGATGTCTCTATTTCAGAGGGATGCAGTCTAGGCCATGTCTAGGGTTGTCATTGCCAGCATAATGGCCCAACTTGAAGGCCAGGCACAACATATTGCTCAGATTGAAGAGAAAATGTACAAAGTTGAGCGGGGAGTAGCTGAGCTCCAGAAGGCCAATGAACGGCTGTAGAGAGAGTTTGGCCAACTGAGGACTGAGCATGACCCTTAGCTGGCTAAGCACGACTACTTTAGGACTGATGCAGACTTTTTGAGGAGCACCTATGATAGCCTCTGCGATCAAGTCTTGGAGAGCAAGCACAAGACTGAGCTTGACCGGACGATCATGGTCACTACACTGGCGACTCGGAAGCAAGTCTAGGATTCTTCCGACTTTCACTTAGCTTCGAACATTGAAGTCATACAGTTGGGCAACCAGTCAACCAAGAAGAGGAGCGACTTACGCTCGAACCCGCCGATGATGAGGTCGAGAGGGACGCTAAAGAAGATGATCTTGATGGGGAAGTGATGATGGAGATCCTTCGAAAGACCCAGTCGAGGAGGAAGATACTGCGCCTAGAAGTGCCGTTGGGGAAAGAAGCTCAACTCATTCGACAGGAAAAAGGACTTAGTTCCCCGACACTAGCTGCTACAGCAACCTCACCTAGTCTTAGCGGTCTTTGTATCCCTTTTGTTATTTGCATCCTGCAGGCTTATATGAAGAAAACAATCCTTTGATCGATGTGCCCGCATTCATTTATGTTATGTTTCTGCCTTAGCGGTTTTGAGCTTATCTTCAAAATTTTTTTTCTTTTTACCGGAATAAGCGTGCACCCATTGAGAGCATCTTTTCATGTCCAATCGAATACTTAAGTCTTTTTGAAACTGTGAAAAAAAATCTATTTTTCAAAAAGGTATTTTATTTTTTACCTTAAGGTAGGTTACCCGGAGTGAGTTAGAATGATAACTAACTAATTGAATTGACGAGTTCAATATATCATGTTACCCGGAGGCATGTTATAATGATAACTAACTGATTAAATTGACCAGTTCAATATACGAAAACTACCAAAGTAGAAAGACTAATTTTATTAAAATAGGGACTAAGGCTGTCCACCAGCCCGGTCCGGTGTAAAATGAAAAAAAAAATCGATATCGGCCCGGTACCGAACCGGTCTAATGGTGCAAATGCACCAATGCCGTGTCGGTACTAGTACCGGCGAGCGGGTGACCGGTCCGGTTCCGGTTTGACCCGGCCCGGTACCGGTTCGGTTCGTGTATTTTTTTCCTTCATTTTTTGATAATTTGAAATAGATTAAAAAAATATGGTAGACTAAATAAACAACATAAAACACACATTTTATTCAGTAAAACGACAATACATTAAGTTGAAAATACATATTTAAAGATTTAAATACTTAAACTGACATATTAGAAAATAGACTGGAAATTAGAAAAAGACATAAATCTTCAACTTCAACGACTCAATTGTCGCGCTCACGCAGATATATTCCACCACCACGAGCTGCCTATTCATGGCTATGTTGGTTTTCAAGTGAGTTTTAAAGTTCCCCACCCCTCCATGAAGTGGTCCAGTTGCATAATTCCAAACTTTCTTACAAAGAGTACACTGAGCAGTGTCGGTATCATTATTTTTCGTGATAAATTCCAAACTTCGGATCTTCTAGTTCTTGAGTTGGAGGGACTTTTAGTAGTAGTGTAATCACCTAATTTTGACACGAAAATTCAAAAAATAGCTTGAAATTGCTCAAAATAGCCGATCTAACATTTTAGGATTTTCGCCGAATTTTAGTCTTTTATTTTAGCTAAAATTTGTCATTAAACAAAAAAAATGAAATGAAAATTTAAAAAAATACTTGTTATGTGTTTAATTGTGATTTTTATATTTTTAATTGTGGTAATCTTGCAATTTGTGTAATTTTAATTCTAGTTTATTATTTATACTTTAATTGGTTTGTACTCTTGTGTGCCTATTTCTAAACTCAACAAGAAGAAACAATCAGCCCATATCCACTACAATTGACCCGGCCCACCTCCACACTATATAAGAGAAACTTTACCATTTTTGTTCATTTTTTCAGACACAGCTCACAAAAAAGGGAAAAGCTCTGTATGATTTGAGACCCTCATCGGAAACCGTTCAATCACCGCCGCGGGCCACCGGAGAATCACCTCTCCGGCCAAATTTTACACTTTTAAACTCGCCTCAGGCCTCTCTTTCCGATTATGAGCTCAATTTCCCCAAAAACCAACCGGAACGATGCTGATCGAGCTTCAAGGATTTGGCTAAAAAGAATCCCTAACTCTGGCGACGTCAATTCTTTTGGAGAAGCTATACATCACCAGGTTTCTCTCACTCGTTTCTTTATGTTTCTGAGCACAATTTCGTCTTAAAATCCCTCGATTTCCCGTAAGACTTGCTGCCCGTTTCCATTTATTTTTTGAGTGACCATGGTCTGTTGGTTTTCAATGGTGTCAGAGTTGTCCCGTGATGACTGTAATGATGATTTGGTGTTGTTATGAAGCATGGCAAGGTCGTATAGTGATGGGGTTAGGCTAGGAGATTTAGCGGCTGCGCTGTGGGTTTTTGAGGGGCTGTGATGATTTGTTCTTAGTTACTAAGTGGTATCGAGGGTAGAGACACTGCGTTTGGGATTCGATGGCAGGGGTTGTGACATTGATATTCAAGCCGATGTGAGGCTGTGAAGGCGATAGTTGGCTGTGAAATTATAGCCGAGGCAGCGATGTACGGTGATGGCGATGCCACGAGTGTGTCCATGACGTTGTGGTGTCTCGACGGGATAAGGCAGTGGCTTTGGTGACGTTTGGCTTGTTGATGTTGCAGCAGTAGCTATGGCATTGAGCAGCAGCAAGAGTGTGATGGTTTTGCTCTTGATGGGTCAGGCATAGAGTAAACTCTTCATCCCCTTTCCCTTTTGTTTATCAGTCTGTTTATGTAGTTTATAGGTAAGGAAATTTGTTTGGTATTAGCATATGTATGTGTTACCCAAATCTGAGTTGAAGTTGAATAAAGTTTTCTTATTGTTTGTTCACATATTGTCAAAGCATGAATCAGTTAAACTAGCTTATTGAGACCATTGTTTCATTCATCTTGTGTGAGTTTCTTCATGTTGTGTTCTGTTTGTGTGAGCAGATGGATATATCGTTGAATAAATGAAAGCTTGTCTATTATGATTGATTGGTATGCTATAGTCTTTAACATGTAATATGCTCTCTCGGTATGTGTATCTACTGTGATTAGCAAATGATATTGTCTGGGCTGTTGTATTGTTGTAGACAAGTCTGAATTAGTAGTGTCAAGTAGGGGGTTTGTATACTTCTATTTCATATGTCATTATTGTTTTATACTCATAGCATGAACCAGATTAAGTTGCCAACCTTGTCATTTGTGTGAGTTCTTTGAGTTTGTGGACTTGGTCCAGTTATGTTTTGTGCCAGAATCAGAATTCGCCTGGGACGGATTTAGTTACATAATAGTAGTCAAGATGTGGGAATCTGGTGTGTTTAAAAAATATGGACTTAGGTCCATTTGGTTTGTTATTCTGGTTATGTTTAAATTTGAGGTGAAGAGGTAAGTTTAGTTCATTTAAGTTTTGTTGTAAATCTGAAAGTTCAAAAGAAAAGAAAAGAAAAAGAGTCAAAGGAAGTACATAGTGTCAGCCGAGAAGCATAACTTTTCACATGGGTTTAGTATTTTCTCTGAATAGTAGGATGGCTCACATGTGAGCCTTTGTTACTTTTGCCCAACTTTCCCCCCCCCCCCCCCCCCCACCTTTTGTTGGTCTATTTAAGAGAGCCTTTGGAGTCTTTTCAGGGAACAGAGAGAACACAGATAATATCTGTAACAACACCCTTCAGATCTGAATATAGGAGAGGGAGATAGACGAGATCTAGAAATACTTTAAAAAGGGTGTTGAAAAATAGTGAGAGCAAGAAAAAAAAAAGACTGTCTTTGGGGTTCATTTCTTTGAGTTTAATTTAGGTGAAAAGAGTGAAGTTTAAGGGAGTGTTATTGTATTTTCCTCGATCGATTTTGGTTGATGCTGCTGGTATCTTGGCTCTGTTTGGTCGTGTTACTGCTGCTAGTGTTTCATAGCTGATCTTGTAGAATGCTTACACCTTAAGTAAATTTTCAATCACATAATGTATCCATCTGTGTAAATTCTGATCCCTTTTGGAACCTTATTATGTGAATATGGTCTGTTGAGACTTGAAACATGAAAGTCTAGGCCTATAAAAAATTATGCTATTTGTATTCTCATATGTTGCCTCTACTATTGTTTAAGAAAATGAAAAGCGTGTAATAAGTTTAGGTGTTGGGCCGTACCTTATTGGGTCACTTGTATATTATGAATGTCTTTCTTAGGCAAGTTTACGTTGTTGCTAACAAACTATATATATTAACCAAATATGTTTTCAAAGGAAGACCAAACCTGAGATAAATAAATATATATACTTCCTTTGGATAAGATAAGGGGGACTGTCATGTGTCCCAATTAATTGTGCAAATTGACATGAAGGATAAAATAAATTGGTCATCTTGTTGGAAAGAAAAACTAAATGGGAGCGAGCTATTAAAAGAAAATTGATCCACTGTGCGACTTGTAAAGTCATTGAAATAATTTGAAGCTCGATTAGGCAAATAGAAATGATGATGACTCATACGATTAGGCAAATTGATAAGTATGATTTGTGATCTACTTATTAGGCAAAAAGAAAACCAAATTGAGACGAGCCAATTTAAATTGAGAGAAGTCAATGATGAATCTTGTGATAAAATATGATTTTTAAATCCAATTAGGCAATATTATAAGTATGATTTGTGATCTACTTATTAGGCTAAAAGGAAAACTAAATTGAGTTAAACTAATTTTAGATTAATTATTTTTCGAAGTTAAATTCTTTTAAAATGGACAAGTCCTTTTAGAGGTTGGAAACGCTGTAATACATTTTATTTATCTATTTATTTATTTATTTACTTCAAATCAAAGCGTAAATTCATCCGGTCCTCTGTGAGGTTGGATAAGAATAACGCTTTTAAATTTTTCCAAATTAAAGCGTAAATTCATCCGGTCCTCTGTGAGGTTGGATAAGAATAACACTTTTAAATTTTTTCTGAATCAAAGTTTAAATTCAAATCAACGGCAAGATAACAACCATTATTTAATAAATTAAAAATGCGACAATAAAGCAACTGTGCTCGGCACAGGACTCGAGGGTGCCTAACACCTTCCCGAGAGTCAACTGAGAACCTTACCCGAATCTCTAACGCAGACCATTAGACGAGTAAGAGGTGTTCCAAGGTACCTTTTGGTGACTTGGCACACCTTAAACTATATCAAGTGGCGACTTCGAGTTTCTCTAAAATAATTTTGTACCTTCTTGAAACACCAGTCACGAGCCTTTAAATAATAAACCCCGCGTTAATTAATATTTTTTAGGGCGTGACAGCTTGGCGACTCCGCTGGGGAAAATTAGAATCTGAGGCTTTAATCGTTGTCGCTTTTTAGGCTTGTGAATATTTGTTTGTTTGTTTGCCATGTTTTGAATGTTACTGCTTTGATATTTATCTGAACTGTATATAAACTGTCTCCTCTCGTATATATATATATATATATACACACACACCAGATTGCTTGTGGCATCTAGGACTTCTTACTAAATTGCCCATGATTTAGGAGGAAGGCGTGACGGAGTTTTAGGCCGGACACACTATCTCCGGATAGCCCTGATGCGCTTTCCGCCCAGTTTGTCCACCGGGTTTTCAGCCAGTCTAGACACTGAGTCAATTGTGTCACCTAGAGTTAAACCCTTAGGCCCGATTTATCTGCATTTCATTTGATGACTTAGTGAGGTGCGGTACAACGGTACTGCACTTGTCTAGGCTGACCTCCTTCGTATCAGGATGGGACCCACGTCCTAGAAAGACACATTTATGGCATTTTCTGTGCTGCATATGTTCGAAAGGTTGTTATGTTGACCAATCACCGGGGGGCGAGTGTCAAAAAAAAAAAAACAAAAACAAAACAAACAAAAAAGGGGGGGGGGGGGAATGAAAAATGGGTTTAGTCCCGTGTCTCAAAATATCTTTAGTTGTTATTTTACGCCGTTATAATGGCAAAAAATTTTCAAGAATTTTTTGAATCTCGTTTTGTGTCCGGGTTTGGTCCCAATATTAGAAAATAATTTGTCAATAATTTTGTGCCGTTATAATGGAAAAAGTTTGGGGCCCCTTTCGTATTTGAGTTTGTATCCAAGTCAAGACCAAGTTTTGAAAGTAATTTATCGGGGTTTTACACCGTTATAATGGCCAGATTTTGTAAATACTCTAAGATTAATTTTCAAGTTAGATCGAGGAGTTTATTTCAAAAAATCAATTTTTCGTGTCTATCTTCGCATTGCCGTAATGTCCGATTTTGGAGTCACCTTTCGGATTAAAAAATATATAGTTGTTTTCATAATCCATTCTTAAGTTCAATTTCGAATCTTCGGTTGAGTCTTAATTTTTCATTTAAAAAAAAATGTTATTTTAGGGTCCCGCTTTATTTTATTTTGTTTAAGGTCAAGTCAGGGTGTAGACGATAAATTGCAATTAGCTAAGTTGTATTTTTGCGTCGATCCTCGTGGAATAATCTGACTCCGCTAAAATGTCGAGTCTCATTATTTTCACCATCCGGGTGTACCCACCCAATGTGTCAGTTCGTACATATCTTTTGACTAGTGTATCACGTTAAGCTATTTATTTTGAGTCTGTCTCGTGTCGTTTGTCTAAATTATATTTTGTGTTAGAAAAAGAGGTTAAAGAAAATAAAAAAAAAAAGTCATCCAAGTTTGTCCTTGTTCTAATTACGTGCCAGTTACAATTTTGTTCTGATTTTTCTCAAGGCACGTAAGCAATCTTTGGGGAATACGGTTGGTACACTCGCGCCGTTAACCGTTTCGGGATGACGCGTAACAACCTTAGGCTGCAATCTATGCTTCTTTTGTGCTAACCTGTTTGGTTCATTAGCTTGAGCAACTTCCGTGCTGGCCCCACATTCCTATTCCACCAGAATCAAGGGACCACTGCCTGTTCCGGAAGTGGTGGAAGCGCCTCTTCAGGAAAACACTCCAAAAACGATGGCCGAGGAAACTGAGAACACTGAGCTGGTTCGTTTGGCTAAGCAACAGGTTAAGATGGCCGAGGACTTCACAGCTATGAAAGAAATGATGATGCAGTTGGTTCGTAATTTGGCAGCAGTTCAGGCACCTCTTGTTTCGCAAAATGCTGCTGGTTTCATGGCAAATACTCAGCCGCCCGGGCAAGGGCAATCCACAATGGTAGAAGATCCATGTTACCCTCCGGGATTTGGTCCATATCCGGAAACTGACAACACAGCCGGATCTTCTGCTGTACAACCTGGGGTACAATTCCCACAACATGGACAACATGGCCAACCCCAAGTTCCTGCCCCAGCATTCACCGTCCCTGTAGGACACACTTTGCAAAGATCAAATAGTGACCCACAGTTAAGGGCCCGTGATCAACAATTCGACCAAGCTCGGGGTAATGTTCTCCGCCCCACTGAGTCATATGAACAGGGACACCACCCAGAATCACATACTGATATCGAAAGATTGGGAAAAATAGAAGAGGCTGACTTTGCTCGGAAATTGAAAAGCTTGGAGCAAACTGTGAAAAACATACAAGGGCAAGGGGGTAAAACCAGTATTTCATACAAAGACATGTGCTTGTTCCCTCATGTGCCATTGCCTGAAGGTTTTGTTGTGCCCAAATTTGATCTGCCTACTGGACAAAGTGATACAAGGATCCATGTGAAGATCTACCTAACAAAATGAGGGGCATTGAGAAGGATGAATTGTTGATGGCATACTTTGCTGTTAGTTTGGGAGGACCGGCAACAGAATGGTTTGTACAACAAGATGTTTCGAAGTAGGTCACTTTCGATGACATGGCCAGCGCTTTCCTAAACCATTATGCTTACAAAATGGAGGCTGCTCCTGATCGTTCTTCCTTGAAGACGATCACAAAAAAACCAAGTGAAAGTTTCAGAGAGTATGCCTACAGGTGGCGTGAACAAGCGGCGCGTGTCAGCCCTTTGATCCCAGATGATAAGATGGTTGAAGAGTTTGTCGAAGTGCTCGATGAAACATACTACCAAGCTATGGCCTCTACCATTGGGAAGCACTTCAGTGAAGCAGTAAGAATTGGTGAAATGATTGATAGAGGAATCAAGACTGGAAAGATTGTCAGCCAAACAGCTTTTCGAGCTCAGGCAGGAGCCTTTGGGAAGAAGAATCAAGATGATGTAGCTATGGTGGGTTCGGGTTCACAAAAGTGGAGCGAGAAAAGATACAACCAAACCCACTCATACCAACCTCCACAAGTATACCCTCCACAACACTGCTACACCCTACAAAATCCGCAGTATTCCGTCCCTCCACCCCAATACTTAATTCATACATCGCAACCATATGCTCCAATATCATCTTATCCGCAATGGCGCGCTCCAGCCCCACATCCTATATATCCTATTCACCAAGCTCCACATAACCAATTCCACTCTCCACCGAACCTTCCCCACCGGCCAAGAGGTCCTCCAGGCTTTCGCCCAAAGGTTGAGTATAAAAAGGTGCATCAAGTGACAAAGAATGAGTTCACACCAATTGGAGAATATTATGCCGAACTTTTTCAGAAGTTGCAAGCTTTGGACATACTGAAACCGATCAATGGAGGAATGCATTCTAGGGATAGGGTTGACGACTCTCGTCAATGTGCTTACCATTCAGGTGCACCGGGGCATGACATTGAGGATTGCCATTTTCTCATGAAGGATATCCAAGCTTTAATCGATAATGGTCAGATTCAAGTCGAGGGCTTAGATACAACAAATATCAACAAGAACTCATTTTCTGTCTGTGATGATGCGCATATGGTGGGTATGGTATGTGGAGAAGATTTGAGAGCTGAATCTGCAATGCCGATAGTACCTGTTGGTGATGTGTGAATTGGGGCTGACCAAATACTTGTGACTGTGAACTGTGTTCCCAAAATTGGGGTAGTAGACAGAGTAAGGGGTGAAGAAATGAAGAAGACGAACATGTCTCTCGAGAAGCCAGTTCCATATCTCACCGGGTCATTCATTAATCCCAAAGAAGTGAAGTCTACCCTGATGGGAGTAGGAGAAAATGAGGAACAGCAGAAGATGTTGCCGGATTCAGGGGATCTCTTTGGTATCAGCATGGTACATCTTGGTGAAGGACTCAACAATACCTAACACTGGGAAAACTAGCCCTGACTTGCAATTGAGTGGTTGTGAAATATTGTAGCTTGTTTTGCTAATCTTTCTGCGTACTTGCTTATTCAAGGGTTATAACCCAAGTGCATTATTTTGCTTGTTTTGTTTGTTCAAACCCTTATATCTTCAATTCAATGAAAGAAAGATCCATCTCGTCCTAATATTCGGTCTTTTATGTTTCATGTTCTTACCTCCTTAGTTTTCTGTTTTATGTTTTGTATACCTTAATAACATGACATGCGTGCGAAATTTAAGTCTTGATCTAGACACACACTCTGGCATTGTGAGCTATTTGAGTAGTAAAGAGGGATAAAAGAGGGAGCGAAATAAGTTGGGAATTAATCTGTAGTCATCCGATAAGGGATATCGGTGAGAAGTTCAAAATCGTGCACGGTTGTTTCGACCGAATTTGAAATACCAGTGTTGAGAACCATCAGTGAAGCAGAAGTCGGTGACATGCGTGGATCAGTCTAGGTCATTTCTTTGAATCATTATTTGTGCGAGGCATTCTCGGGTCGGGATGACGAACGGCTTTCGTTTCTGCCAAACACTATACCTATTTTCTAGCCCTTTGAGCCTTACGTATTTTTTCTTTGGCTACCCTCCTTTGGAATCAATGTGATTGAAATTGAAAAAATGAAAAAGAAGAAAATAAAAAAAATTGAAAAAGAAACAACAAAATCTACCTCAGTGGTAGAGCTACGTCTCACCTGATTCCTCTCAAAAGGATATGTAGGCAACCACTCGGGTGCGGTCATCTCAGGAAAAAGTTTATTTTTTCCCTGTTCATATTGACGCAAAACATGCCTCCAAGTTTGCGGCCAACGTCAAAAGAAATTTTGTTCCCCATTCTATGCTAAACTGTGGCAGAAGTTTGTTTTTACTATTATTTTTTATATAAAATAAAATAAAAACAAACTTCTATTTTATCATACCATATATTTGTCTGTTTCATGAGATGTTTGGTACATCAGTCTCGAAGTCAAGGAAAAAACTCAAAGCGCCCCAGTTTATCCTAAACTGGGGCAGAAGTTTATTTTAAAAAAAAAAAGAAAAGGAGAAAGTTAATTACTTTTTCTTTCATTGTGTTCATCTCGGGGGATAATCTCAATATTCCCTATGTTTTCATATTAGAAAATTCGAAAGATAATTCCTCGGTTTCACTAAACCGGGGCTACAGTTGTTGTTATTTTAAAAGAAATAATTCCAAGGGTTGTATCATTCACCAAATCATTTCATGAGATGCTTTCATACCGCTTTTCAAACTAAAGAGAAAAACTTTTAAAAAAAAAAAAAAAAAAAGAGAGAAATAATCCCCAACTTGCCTAAACTGAGGGAAATAAGTTTGTTTTATTTTCAAAAAGCGGTGATTTCATAGTTTGTAATATTCATCTGATCATCTCATGAAATGTTTCTGAGCTTTTATGTTGAATCCCTTTCTTCATAGCCTAACCAAATCCAATGTTACAGTCCAAATAAAGACTCTTCTGACCGATCATTGAGAATGTCAAGCCGAGTAAAGTATCAAGGGATAAGTTCCACACTGTAAAGTCACATTCTTATAAGCCGACAATCACATTTAGGAGCTGGGAGCACCAAGGTCATTAAAGGAGAAATTCTCCGAGGAATCATGATAAAGGTCGAAATTGAAGAAAGAAAGGAAAGACGGGGTCGAGCAGCAAGGAGAGATGGGAGGTCGATTGGGAAAGAGTAAAAAATGAAAAAAAAATGGAAAACAAAAAAAAAAGTAAAAAAATAAAGTCTTGTAGGTGAAAACTTGAAAGGGCACTACAAGACAACGATGAGATAAAAGAACAAAGAGAGAGGCTAGTCAGTGAAAACCCCGAGGGGCACTACTATTCGAATGAGGGTTGCGGAAGTCGTCATCAAGTTCGGGTAGAGCAAGGATTTCAATCTGGGAGTAAGGTCAAAGTTAGACTGTATGAACTAATCAAGAGTTGATTCTAACTGCATGTCATGTTTTACTAAGGTTGTCGTTTCACCTCCAAGTAAGTTTCCTCTATCTACAAGGGACATCTTTCGTTCGATGTCTCCTTTTGAGTTTCTACACTTTCCTTTTTATTTATTTTTGTCCCATTATTTTCGGGCATTCAGAAAGCTTTGCAAAACTTGTCTACAAGTTTCAGTTGTACCAGAAAGTCGGGAATGGGAGCCTAGTACCGAGATTGTACCATGAAGATCACCAGAGAATGGTTTGTTATTTCTACAAAAGTGTGACCGAAGACCGAGGGGAGAATTTGGTCTGGGAAGTATGAGAACAAAACTACATCCAGTCGGTTGCTCGTCGGGGACAAACTTGAAAAGCAAACAATAATAATAAAGAAAGAAATCAGGGACCATCTGAGCAGGGAGTCGTGGTTTTCAACTTTCAAGACAAGAACCATTGGGATAATGGGATAGAATTTTCAACTTTAAACACAAGACCCACTGGGATGATGGGATTCAAGTTTCAATGCAAAGGCCCATTGGGATAATGGGATTCAATTTTCAGAACAAGACCCATCAGCGTAATGGTTTACAATTTCAGCTTTCTATCAAGACCCGTTGGGATAATGGGATTCCTCTTCGAGAACAAGACCCATTAGAGTGATGGTTTTCAATTTTCGGAAGAAGCAAGACCCATCAGAGTGATGGTTTTCAATTTCCAGCATAAGCAAGACCCATCAGAGTGATGGTTTCTAATTTTCAACAAAAAGCAAGACCCATCAGAGTGATGGTTTTCAATTTTCGGAAGAAGCAAGACCCATCAGAGTGATGGTTTTCAATTTTCAGAAGAAGCAAGACCCATCAGAGTGATGGTTTCTAATTTTCAACGAAAAGCAAGACCTATCAGAGTGATGGTTTTTAATTTTCAGAAGAAGCAAGACCCATCAGAGTAATGGTTTTCAATTCAGCAAGAGCAAGACCCATCAGAGTGATGGTTTTCAATTCAGCAAGAGCAAGACCTATCAGAGTGATGGTTTTCAATTCAGCAAGAGCAAGACCCATTAGAGTGATGGTTTTCAATTCAGCAAGAGCAAGACCCATCGCAGTGATGGTTTTTCAATTCAGCAAGAGGAAGACCCATCAGAGAGATGGTTTTAATTTTCAGCAAAAGCAAGACACATCAGATTGATGGTTTTCAATTCAACAAGAACAAGACCTACCAGAGTGTTGGTTCCAAGTTTTAGCATTCAAGTCAAAGTCCGTCAAAGCGGCAATTTCAATTTTTCAAGTCAAGTCCGTCAAAGCGGCAATTTCAATTTTTCAAGTCAAGTCCGTCAAAGCGGCAATTTCAATAAGCGGCAATTTCATTCAAGTCAAAGCCCGTCAAAGTGGAAATTTCATTCAAGTCAAAGTCCGTCAAAGCGGCAATTTCATTCAAGTCAAAGCCCGTCAAAGCGGCAATTTCATTCAAGTCAAACTCTGTCAAAGCGGCAATTTTAATTTTTCAATTCAAGTCCGTCAAAGCGGCAATTTCAACCTTCAAGTCAAGCCGGTCAAAGCGGTAATTTCAACTTTCAAGACAAAGCCCGTTAAGGCGGCAATATCAATTTTCAAGTCAAGCCCGTCAAAGCGGCAATTTTACTTTCAAGTCAAAGCCCGTCAAAGCGGCAATTTCTACTTTCAAGTCAAAGCCCGTCAAAGCGGCAATTTTACTTTCAAGTCAAAGGTCGTCAAAGCGGCAGTTTCAACTTTAGAGTCAAAGGCTGTCAAAGCAGCAGTTTCAACTTTAGAGGCAAAGCCCGCCCGCGCGGCAATTTCAAGTTTTCAATACTACTTTGGTAGTGGGAGCTTTAGACCAGTTTATCAGCTTGGGAAGCATGAAGAAGTTTGTTTAGGAATTGTAATTTTACATTTCAAATGTTGTATTTTCATTTTTCCTTTGTAAAGCAGTGACCATCAGCCAGCTAGCCAGCAACCAGCGACAGTGAACAGTAGCAACAACTCTAGTGTGTCAAAAGTGTCTTGTGTTAGTCCTGGTAAGTCTAGGAGCGTCGAGTCAATCCCAATTAGTTTTGAAAGTTTCTATAGTTAGTCTGTGTATGTCTAGAGAGTGCTTAGTGTTAGTCTAGAAGAGTCCAGTGTCTGTCTAAATGCGGTAGTCCCAGCTATCGCACGTGAGGAACTACACTGACCTGATTCCTTAGTCCGGGGATATGTAGGTAGCCTTGTTCATGGTTAGAACCAAACAGCCAATGTACGGTCACCATTTGCATGCTCTTGGCTAGAACCAAAAAGCCAAAATTAGTTATGATTATGTGTTTGCCCGAAAACTCTTCAATATACTCGACCAAAGAGGGGCAGCTGTAATCACCTAATTTTGACACAAAAATTCAAAAAATAGCTTGAAATTGCTCAAAATAGCCGAGCTAACATTTTAGGATTTTTGCCGAATTTTAGTCTTTTATTTTAGCTAAAATTTGTCATTAAATAAAAAAAATGAAATAAAAATTTAAAAAACTACTTGTCATGTGTTTAATTGTTATTTTTATATTTTTAATTGTGGTAATCTTGCAATTTGTGTAATTTTAATTCTAGTTTTGTTGTTTATACTTTAATTGGTTTGTACTCTTGTGTGCCTATTTGTAAACTCAACAAGAAGAAACAATCAGCCCATATACACTACAATTGACCAAGCCCACCTCCACACTATATAAGAGAAACTTTGCCATTTTTGTTCATTTTTTCACACACAGCTCACAAAAAAGGGGAAAGCTCTGTACGATTTGAGACCCTCACCGGAAACTGCTCAATCACCGCCGTAGGCCACCGGAGAATCACCTCTCCGGCCAAATTTTACACTTTTAAACTCGCCTCAGGCCTCTCTTTCCGATTATGAGCTCAATTTCCCCAAAAACCAACCGAAGCGATGCGGATCGAGCTTCAAGGATTTGGCTAAAAAAAACCCTAACTCCGGCGCGTCAATTCTTTTGGAGAAGCTATACATCACCAGGTTTCTCTGACTCGTCTCTTTATGTTTCTGAGCACAATTTCGCCTTAAAATCCCTCGATTTCCCGCAAGACTTGCTGCCCGTTTCCATTTCTTTTTGTAGTGACCATGCTCTGTTGGTTTTCAATGGTGTCGGAGTTGTCCCGTGATGACTGTAGTGATGATTTGGTGTTGTTATGAAGCATGACAAGGTTGTATAGTGATGGAGTTAGGCTAGGAGATTTAGCGGCTGCGTTGTAGGTTTTTGAGGGGCTGTGATGATTTGTTCTTAGTTACTAAGTGGTATCGAGGGTGGAGACACTGCGTTTGGGATTCGATGGGAGGGGTTGTGACATTGATATTCAAGCTGATGTGAGGCTATGAAGGCGATAGTTGGCTGTGAAATTATAGCCGAGGCAGCGATGTACGGTGATGGCGATGCCACGAGTGTGTCCATGACGTTGTGGTGTCTCGACGGGATAAAGCAGTGGCTTTGGTGACTTTGGCTTGTTGATGTTGCAGCAGTAGCTATGGCATTGAGCAGCAGCAAGAGTGTAATGGTTTTGCTCTTGATGGGTTAGGCATAGAGTAAACTCTTCATCCCCTTTCCCTTTTGTATCCCTTTTGTTATTTGCATCCTGCAGGCTTATATGAAGAAAATAATCCTTTGATCGATGTGCCCGCATTCATTTATGTTATGTTTCTGCCTTAGCGGTTTTGAGCTTATCTTCAAGTTTTTTTTTTCTTTTTACCGGAATAAGCGTGCACCCATTGAGAGCATCTTTTCATATCCAATCGAATACTTAAGTCTTTTTGAAACTGTGAAAAAAAATCTATTTTTCAAAAAGGTATTTTATTTTTTACCTTAAGGTAGGTTACCCGGAGTGAGTTAGAATGATAACTAACTAATTGAATTGACGAGTTCAATATATCATGTTACCCGGAGGCATGTTATAATGATAACTAACTGATTAAATTGACCAGTTCAATATACGAAAACTACCAAAGTAGAAAGACTAATTTTATTAAAATAGGGACTAAGGCTGTCCAACAGCCCGGTCTGGTGTAAAATGAAAAAAAAAAAATCGATACCGGCCCGGTACCGAACCGGTCTAATGGTGCAAATGCACCAATGCCGTGTCGGTACTAGTACCGGCGAGGGGGTGACCGGTCCGGTTCCGGTTCGACCCGGCCCGGTACCGGTTCGGTTCGTATATTTTTTTCCTTCATTTTTTGATAATTTGAAATAGATTAAAAAAATATGGTAGACTAAATAAACAACATAAAACACACATTTTATTCAATAAAACGACAATACATTAAGTTGAAAATACATAATTAAAGATTTAAACACTTAAACCGACATATTAGAAAATAGACTGGAAATTAGAAAAGGACATAAATCTTCAACTTCAACGACTCAATTGTCGCGCTCACGCAGATATATTCCACCACCACGAGCTGCCTATTCATGGCTATGTTGGTTTTTCAAGTGAGTTTTAAAGTTCCCCATCCCTCCATGAAGTGGTCCAGTTGCATAATTCCAAACTTTCTTACAAAGAGTACACTGAGCAGTGTCGGTATCATTATTTTTCATGATAAATTCCAAACTTCGGATCTTCTAGTTCTTGAGTTGGAGGGACTTTTAGTAGTAGTGTAATGACTTAATTTTGACACGAAAATTCAAAAAATAGCTTGAAATTGCTCAAAATAGCCGAGCTAACATTTTAGGATTTTCGCCGAATTTTAGTCTTTTATTTTAGCTAAAATTTGTCATTAAACAAAAAAATTGAAATGAAAATTTAAAAAAATACTTGTTATGTGTTTAATTGTGATTTTTATATTTTTAATTGTGGTAATCTTGGAATTTGTGTAATTTTAATTCTAGTTTATTATTTATACTTTAATTGGTTTGTACTCTTGTGTGACTATTTGTAAACTCAACAAGAAGAAACAATCAGCCCATATCCACTACAATTGACCCGGCCCACCTCCACACTATATAAGAGAAACTTTGCCATTTTTGTTCATTTTTTCACACACAGCTCACAAAAAAGGGGAAAGCTCTGTATGATTTGAGACCCTCACCGGAAACCGCTCAATCACCGCCGCGGGCCACCGGAGAATCACCTCTCCGGTAAAATTTTACACTATTAAACTCACCTCAGGCCTCTCTTTCCGATTATGAGCTCAATTTTCCCAAAAACCAACCGGAACGATGCGGATCGAGCTTCAAGGATTTGGCTAAAAAGAAGCCCTAACTCTGGAAAAAGAGTCAAAGGAAGTACATAGTGTCAGCCGAGAAGCATAACTTTTCACATGGGTTTAGTATTTTCTCTGAATAGTAGGATGGCTCACATGTGAGCCTTTGTTACTTTTGCCCAACTTTCCCCCCCCCCCCCCCCACCTTTTGTTGGTCTATTTAAGAGAGCCTTTGGAGTCTTTTCAGGGAACAGAGAGAACACAGATAATATCTGTAACAACACCCTTCAGATCTGAATATAGGAGAGGGAGATAGACGAGATCTAGAAATACTTTAAAAAGGGTGTTGAAAAATAGTGAGAGCAAGAAAGAAAAAGACTGTCTTTGGGGTTCATTTCTTTGAGTTTAATTTAGGTGAAAAGAGTGAAGTTTAAGGGAGTGTTATTGTATTTTCCTCGGTCGATTTTGGTTGATGCTACTGGTATCTTGGCTCTGTTTGGTCGTGTTACTGTTGCTGGTGTTTCATAGCTGAGCTTGTAGAATGCTTACACCTTAGGTAAATTTTCAATCACATAATGTATCCATCTATGTAAATTCTGATCTCTTTTGGAACCTTATTATGTGAATATGGTCTGTTGAGACTTGTGGCCCTGGTTCTGTTCCTCATTCTTTCACTCATCCAAACTATGCCCATATGGAGAAAACTGCATTGAAGTGGATGGAAAACCTAGGTCGTGAGGCTTTTAGGAAGAAGACTTTGATTTACATATTTTGTGCAGGCACATGTCCTGTAAGAGTGCCTGTCCTGCAACCTCTTGCCAAAGCCTCCGGGGGTGTACTTATACTCCACGATGAAAATTTAGGCCTATAAAAAATTGTGTTGTTTGTATTCTCATATGTTGCCTCTACTATTGTTTAAGAAAATGAAAAGCGTGTAATAAGTTTAGGTGTTGGGCCGTAACGTATTGGGCCACTTGTATATTATGAATGTTTTTCTTAGGCAAGTTTACGTTGTTGCTAACAAACTATATATATTAACCAAATATGTTTTTAAAGAAAGACCAAACCTGAGATAAATAAATATATATACTTCCATTGGATAAGATAAGGGGGACTGTCATGTGTCCCAATTAATTGTGCAAATTGACATGAAGGATAAAATAAATTGGTCATCTTGTTGGAAAGAAAAACTAAATGGGAGCGAGCTATTAAAAAGAAAATTGATCCACTGTGCGACTTATAAAGTCAATGAAATAATTTGAAGCTCGATTAGGCAAATAGAAACGATGATGACTCATATGATTAGGCAAATTGATAAGTATGATTTTTTATCTACTTATTAGGCAAAAATAAAAACCAAATTGAGACGAGCCAATTTAAATTGAGAGAAGTCAATGATGAATCTTGTGATAAAATATGATTTTTAAATCCAATTAGGCAATATTATAAGTATGATTTGTGATCTACTTATTAGGCTAAAATGAAAACTAAATTGAGTTAAACTAATTCTAGATTAATTATTTTTCGAAGTTAAATTCTTTTAAAATGGACACCTTTTAGAGGTTGGAAACGCTGTAATACATTTTATTTATCTATTTATTTATTTACTTCGAATCAAAGCGTAAATTCATCCGGTCCTCTGTGAGGTTGGATAAGAATAACGCTTTTAAATTTTTCCGAATTAAAGCGTAAATTCATCCGGTCCTCTTTGAGGTTGGATAAGAATAACGCTTTTAAATTTTTCCGAATTAAAGCGTAAATTCATCCGGTCCTCTGTGAGGTTGGATAAGAATAACACTTTTAAATTTTTTCTGAATCGAAGTTTAAATTCAAATCAACGTCAAGGTAACAACCATTATTTAATAAATTAAAAATGCGACAATAAAGCAACTGTGCTCGGCACAGGACTCGAGGGTGCCTAGCACTCTGTGCCGAGCACCTTCCCGAGAGTCAACTGAGAATCTTACCCGAATCTCTAACGCAGACCATTAGACGAGTCAGAGGTGTTCCAAGGTACCTTTTGGTGACTTGGCACACCTTAAACTATGTCAAGTGGCGACTCCGAGTTTCTCTAAAATAATTTTGTTCCTTGTTGAAACACCAGTTACGCGCCTTTAAATAATAAACCCCGCGTTAATTAATATTTTTTAAGGCGTGACAAGTAGCACCTTGAGCTTGAGTATGAGTATTTGCAACCATTTTGATATAAAATTTAGAAAATAGTCTTTGATAGAAAATTTTAGAGAGAAATGAATAAAAAATATTGAATTGTAATTAATTTGATGAAATATGGGAATATTTATAGGAAAATATGTGGGAGGAGGGCTGTTGGGGCGTTTATGGGGGGGGGGGGGGGAATAGTCGTTTATGGCCATTGCTGTAATAACCTAATTTTGGCACACAAAATTCAAAGGTGCTCAAAATAGCTGTGTCAGATCCTTAGGATATTGGTCGAATTTTTTCTTAAAATTTTAGTCTTTTATTTTAACTAAATTTGTCATTAATCGTGGAAGAAAATATATAAAAAATTACTTGTTATGTGTGTAATTATAATTCTATGTTTAATTGTGATGTTAGTGTAGATTATGTGATTTTATTTTGATTAATTTAGTATGTAGTGCCTTTTAAATAGTCATTTGTAAAAAATAATAGCCCAAAACGTTGGCCCGTTAGCCCACTTTTTACCCGGCCCATATCCATCATATAAATACCCCCCAAAAGCTCACAATTTCCTCATTCCACCCTAGCTCTCATTGAGCTAGAAACCCTAGCGAGATTTCCCTTCGTCGCCGGAAAAACTGAAGCCACTGTCCTCCGCCGCGCCACCACTACTATCCCGCCGCCGGACCACCACATCTGGTGGCCGGAAAAATATAAAAAATATATCTCCGGACTCCTCTCGACCTCTTCTTTCTATTTCCATGATTATTTCTTGCAAATTTCATGCTGTTTGGAGTAGATCAACAGTCAAAGTTTCGGTCAAACTCGAAATCCGGCCACCTCCATTTTTTCCGGTGAGTTTTTTGGATCTTTCTCTTCCCCTTACCCTTCCCTGTCACCCCACATCTCTTTTTTCCCAAAAATCCCTCCCCTATGCCCCTTTTTTTTTTCTTCATCAGTTTTTTCGTTTTTTCTACTTTCTCATTTTCTTCTTCTCTTTCTGATATGGGTGTTGTTTCCCGCATATTACCTTGGGTGAGGACTGTGTTTTGGTGATGCCGGGGCTGTTTGTCGTGTTGGTGTCGTGAGGCAGTGATGGGGAGGGTGAAGTGATGATGCTGCAGCTTTGTAGCGTGTGTGTGTGCAGTTTAGACGTGAAATAATGGATGTTTTATTTGACGGCACGGGCGATAGCAAGGCAACCTCGACAAGGCAGCGACACGATGGCTAATTGGTATTGTAGTGCCTCGACGGGTTAGATTGAAACTTTTTTTTTTCATTTTTTTCCTTCTTTCCATATTCTATGTGTTTTACTGTTTAGCTAATAGATACCAACACATAGTTGGCTATATTTTGCTTGCGAAAGTCAGAATGTGCATATGTTTAGCTTTAATTTTTGTTCACAAGTATTAAGTAATTTGGTTACCATTGTTCAGTTTGTAACAATAGCAGTTGAATCAAATCGTATGGTATGTTTGTTCAAATATATTGGTGGCTTTAGCCTAAACAGGTGAGTTGTTTAAACGAATATTGACGGCGTGTTGGTATAAAGTCTGCTTGTTTTTACATGGATAATTGTTAGTAGTTTGCTTGTCCAGTCAGTCAAAGTATGTTTGCCTGATCTTGTGTGTGTTTCCATTTTAGAGCTTTGTATGTTTAGGTGAAGTTTAGTATGAGTTTGTAGTATTTTTAAGTCCTCTGTTAAGCCTTTGTTGTGTGGTTGCCAAGCATATTTTAATTAATTAGTGTATTAGCGGTCTGATGAAATATTTTGGGTTGAAAAGCATTAAGGATGAAGGATTGATCTGACCACTTTGTTTAGGCAATTTTATTTTATTTTTTTTTAGAAATATTGAGTATTTATTTTGGATATGAAATGTTAGAGCTTTTCTTTTGGATTTTGTATATTTTTGTACTAGTGGTTTAAGTTAATGATGGGAGTGAATTTGTCCAATTCATTTAGTCCATTTAGTTAAGTTTTAGTCCATTTAGTTAAGTTAAATTTCTAGTTAGGATTGGAAGTTTAGTTTTAGGAATTGAGTCATAAGTTTAAAGTTCAAAAGTAAATCAATTTTTTGTCTAGAGAAAGGGAAAAGAAAATAGTAAAAAGTCAAGTAATAGTAAAATGGGTCCGTCGAAGTATAACTTTTCACATGGCTTTGTACCCTATTCTGAAAAGCAAAAATTTGCACATGGGTCTTGTACCTTTTAGCCAACTTTTCACTCCATCTTTTGCCTACTTAAGAGAGTCTTTTACTCTCTTTTTAGGGAACAATCCGAAAATACCATTCTACATTGAAAGATCTTCAAAAATGCTAGAGAATCAGATTTGAAAATTAGAGAAGCAAAAAGAAAAAAAATAGTGAAAAATAGATTCTAGAAAAAGGTTTAATTTGGAGTTTGTTTCAAAAATATGGTTTGAGAGATTGTTGCCGCTATTGGGCTTTGCTTACTACTGTTGTTGTTGTGTCGTTTGCTTTTGTTGAATGCAATGCTGAAAGATGTAACATGTTAGGCAAGCATTTAGGGCCGGTTTTTTTCTATTTTTAAAAAGGGATTGAATCAGCCATATATAAATGTAAAGTACTGTCATGCAAACTAAAAATTTAAAGTTCTAATTAAATAGAAGAAGTGTACGGTTTGGTTTTGATAAATGAAAATAAACTTGATTAGGCAAGCATTTAGGAGTGAAAGATTCATATGTGATGAATGATAAGTATGATTTGCGATCTACTTATTAAGTGACAAGAGATAACGAAAACTAAATTGAGAGAAGCAAGCTTGTGTTAAAATTTTGTTTCAAACTCGATTAGGCAAGCATGATTTGTGATTTGCTTATTACGCAAAGAAAAAAATAAATTGAGAAGATCGATTTGTTTTAAAGATAAGTATGATTTGTGATCTACTTATTAGGAAAAAAAGTGAAAATTAAATTAAAATCTCGATTTATTCCGAAGTATACCCTGCGGGTTACTTAATACAATTTTGGTTTACAAAAAAAATCAAAGCGTAAAAAATAAAGGCAATAAACAACAAATAAATTCAAAGAGTCGAAATGCATTAATAAAAGCAACTGTGCTTGGCACAGGACTCGAGGGTGCCTAACACCTTCCCGCGAGTCAACCGAGATCCTGACCCGGAACTCTGACGCAGACCACTTAAAATGAGTCAAGGGTGTTCTAGGTACACCACTTTGGTGACTTGGCACACCTTTAACTTGTCAAGTGGTGACCCCGAAATCTCTATAATTGTGTACCCTGCAACACCCATCACAAGCCTTTAAATACTACAATTCATTTAGTTGTGTAAAAAAAGGGTCGTGATAGCTTGGCTACTCCGCTGGGGAGATTAGCGAAAACTAGAATTTACGGCTTTAATAAAATTGTTGCATGTTTTAATTTGTTAAATATTTGGTTGTTATATTCTTGCCGTTATCACACGAAAAGTTGAATGTTACTACTTTGATATCGTTGAGCTGTATATAAACTGTCTTCCCCCGCAACCATCTAAGTCTCTGAAACACATGCACACATGCACTTACCAGATTGCTTGTGGCATCTGGGACTTCTTACTAAATTGCGCTTGTCTAGGCTGACCCCTTTGTGTCAAGATGGACCCGTATCCCGAAAATACACATTATTGGCATCTTATGTGTTGCATTTATTGTAGAAAGAGGGTTGTTATGCTGACTGATCTTCGGGAGTGGGTGTTAAATTTTGAAAAAAAAATAAGTAAATAAATAAATAAAGAGAGAAAAATGAAAAATGGGTTTAGTCCCGTTGTCTCAAAATATCTTTAGTTATCATTTTATTCCGTTATAATGGCGAATTTTTTCAAGAACTTTTAGAGTCTAATTTTGTGTTCGGGTTTGTTCTCAAGTATTAGAAAATAACTTGTCATAGTTTTGCACCGTTATAGTTTTGTGCCGATATAATGGCGAAATTTTAGGACCCTTTTGTCTTTGAGTCTGTGTCCAAGTCAAGTCCAAACTTTTGGAAAGTAATTTATCGGGGTTTTACGACGTCATAATGGCCAATTTTTGTAAACAAATTTTGCATCTAATTCGTGTAATATTTTGTGTCTTTGTGTAGTCATAATGGCCAAATTTCGTAAATACTCTAAGATTCTTTTTTCGAATTAGATCAAAGAATTTGTTTCAAAAAAAAATTGTGTCCATCTTTGTGTTGTCATAGTGTCTGATTTTGGAATCACCTTTCAGATAAAAAAAATAGTTCGTTTCATAATCTGTTCTTAAGTTCCGTTAGAACCTCCCTCGGGTTGAATCTTAAATTTTCAAAAAAAAAATTGTTATTTTAGGATCTCACTTTACTTTGTATTGTATTTTTTTTCAAGGTCAAGACAGGGTACAGACGATAAATTGCAATTAGCTAAGTACTATTTTGCATCGATCCTCGTGGAATAATCTGACTCCGCTAAAATGTCGAGTCTTATTATTTTCACCGTCCGGGTGTACCCACCCAATGTGTCAAGTTTGTATATATCTTTTGACTCGTGTACCACGTTAAGGAGTTTATTTTGAGTCTGTCTCGTGTCGTTTGTCTAAATTATATTTTTGTGTTAGAAAAAAAGGTTAAAAAAATCCAAAAAAAAAAAAATCATCCAAGTTTGCCTTGTTCTAATTACGTGCTAGTTACAATTTTGTTCTGATTTTTCTCAAGGCACGTAAGCAATCTTTGGAGGATACGGTCGGTACACTCGGCTTACGTTATTAACCGTTTCGGGATGACGCATAACGACCTTAGGCATTGGTTAAACATGCGAGAAAATTCATGTCCCATGCTATCTTTTTGGTAACGTGTTTTGATTTGAAAGAGCTTGAACAACTGCCGTGCTGGTCCCACATTCCTATTCCACCATAATCAAGGGACCATTGCCTGTTCCAGAAGTGGTTGAAGCACCTCTTCAGGAAAACACTCCAACAACAATGGCCGAGGAAACTGAGAACACTGAGCTGGTTCGTTTAGCTGAGCAACAAGCTAAGATGTCTGAGGACTTCGCAGCTATGAAAGAAATGATGATGCAGCTGGTTCGCAACTTGGCAGCAGTTCAGGCACCTCCTATTCCGCCAGGTGCTGCTGGTTTCATGGAAAATACTCAGCCACCAGGGCAAGGGCAATCCACAGTGTTAGAAGACCCCAGTTACCCTCCGGGATTTGGTCCACATCCGGAAACTGACAACGCAGTCGGACCTTCTACTGTACAACCTGGGGCACAATTCCCACAGCATGGCCAACCCCAAGTTCCTGCCACAACATTCACCATTCCTGCAGGATACACTTTGCAAAGATCGAACAGTGACCCACAGTTAAGGGCCCGTGATCAACAATTTGACCAAGCTCAGGGTAATGTGTGCCGCCAAACTGAGTTGTATGATCAGGGACACCACCCAGAATCACATGCGGATTTCGAAAGGTTGGGAAAAGCAGAAGAGAATGACTTTGCTCGAAAATTGAAAAGCTTGGAGCAAACTGTGAAAAACATACAAGGGAAAGGGGGGTAAAACCAGTATTTCATATAAAGACATGTGTTTGTTTCCTCATGTGCCATTGCCTAAAGGTTTTGTTATGCTCAAATTTGATCCGTACACTGGACAAAGTGATCCAAGGATCCATATGAAGATCTACCTTAACAAAATGAGGGGCATTGACAATGATGAATTGTTGATGGCATACTTTGCTGACAGTTTGGGAGGACCGACAACAGAATGGTTTGTACAACAAGATTTTTCGAAGTGGTTCACCTTTGATGACATGGCCAGCGCTTTCCTAAACCATTATGGTTACAAAATGGAGGCTGCTCCTGATCGTTCTTCCTTGAAGACGATCACAAAGAAACCAAGTAAAAGTTTCAGAGAGTATGCCTACAGGTGGCGCGAACAGGCGGTGCATGTGAGCCCTTTGATCCCAAATGATAAGATGGTTGAAGAATTCGTCGAAGTGCTCGATGAAACATACTACCAAGCGATGACCTCTGCCATTGGGAAGCAGTTCAGCGAAGCAGTGAGAATTGGGGAGATGATTGAGAGAGGAATCAAGGCAGGCAAGACTGTCAGCCAAACAGCTTTGAGAGCCACTACCCAAGCGTTGCATTAAGGGTCAGGTGCATTTGGGAAGAAGAAAGAAAAGAAAGATGAAGTGGCAATGGTTGGCCCTGGACCAAGAAGAAATGACGGACGATACAATGACTGTCAAGGGTACATTCAGACACCCCCGCCACAACAATTCTATCAATCTCATGGCTAACAATTTGCCATGCCGCAGTTCTCATTCCCTGTCAATGCAACATCTTATTCTCAGCGGCTATCTGGTCCACAATGGCATGCAACCCCTGCTCCAGTCTAGTATAACAATCAATAGGCACATGCTCAATTCCCGGCTCAGCAAGAGATGCCTTATCAGCCACGGGGTCCACCGGGTTTTCGTCCAAACATGCAACAAGAGAAAAGGCAGTTCACCCCATTGGGGGAAACTTACACTAATTTGTTTGAAATGTTGCAACAAGCCAATCTGTTGAAGCCAATCCAGGGAAAAGCTAATCCCAATGAAGAGTTGATCATTCACGCCATTGTGCATTTCATTCTGGAGCACCTGGACATGACACAGAATCCTGCTGGGAATTCAAAAGGGCAATCCAGGCAATGATAGACAACAATCAGATAAAAGTCATGGGGATGAACACAAAATGTGTATCAAAATCCTTTACCAGCTCATGATGTTCAAAACAACGTACACATGGTAGGGATGGTATGCATAGAAGAAGACATGAAAGGGAAACCCGCCAAACAGATTGTGGCAGTTGGTCTCTCCCCAGACATCAAAAGCCATGAGCCATTTATTGTTGTAATCGGGGGAAAGTCAAGTGCGTCTGTTTTCAACAAAGCAAAGCAAGATGCGGCTGTTGAGCCAACTTTCACAATTCCGGCTGCAAAGCAGGAAAAATTTCATGACACTGCACCAGCATTTATTGTGCAAGGGGCATCATGCCAGAAAACTCCGGTCTTCGAGATTAAGGCAAAGAAGTGTGAACCGTTTATCATCACTCAGGCAGCGCAACTCCCTGTCAAAAGTACAAAGGTTGTTCCTTGGAACTACAACAAGACAATTGTGTCTTACAACGGGAAGGAAATCATGAAGGTTGTTGCAGATGTAGATGGAATAACTCGGTCCGGGAGATGTTTTACCTCGGAAGAATTGAGAAAAACAAAGCCAGGTCAAGAAGATCAAGGACCCATCAAAGAGCCAGTGTCCGAGAAAGAAGCTGAAGAATATTTGAAGAAAATGAGATCGACAGATTATTCTATCGTCGAGCAATTGAGAAAGACTCCAGCTCAGATATCACTCTTGTCTCTACTTATGAACTCTAAAGCACATCGCAACGCACTGTTGAAAATACTGAATGAGGCCCACATTCCTGAACAAACCACTGCGGCTAATCTAGAAGCACTTGCTGGCAGAGTATTTGAGACTAATCGTGTGATTTTCACCGATGAGGAGCTGCCAGCAGAAGGAACCAGTCATAATCGGGCGCTTCCTGTCTCAGTTAAGTGTGAAGACTCCTGTGTCACACGTGTTCTAATAGATGGCGGTGTAGCATTGAATATTTGCCCTCTGTCTACATTGAAGAGTCTAAAGGAGATATGAGCAAAATCAGGGCAAGTTCCTCTGATGTTCGTGCCTTTGATGGTGGAGTTCGAGAATCTTTGGGCATCATTAATCTTGAGTTAACCATTGGTCCTGCTATTTTCGGCATCGAGTTTCAAGTCATGGAAACTGATGCATCGTACAATCTGTTATTGGGTCGACCATGGATTCATATGTCCTGTGCTATACCTTCTACAGTCCATCAGGTGGTCAAGTTTACTTGGGATAATCAAGCTGTCGTAATTTTTGGAGAGGATGACTTACAGTTTAACAACAGCCTGGACATACCAGCCCTTGAAGTTATCACCACATGCCCGACCATCATGTATCAAACCTCTGATGTGGTGTATATGGAAAAAGTAACAGAAGGGAAACCTATACCCATCCCAAGAGTGTCAGAGACGTCTATCATGATGGCATTTGAAATGTTAAAGCATGGTTTCCAATTTGGAAAGTGTTTGGGAGCATCGCTACAAGGCAGGGTAAATCCAGTTTATCCAAATGGTGTGCAAGGCACATGGGGACTAGGGTTCAAGCCAAAAGCATCTGATCGCAAGCAAGCAAAGAAAAAGAAGTCGGAAGTTTGGTCTCTCCCAAAGCCAATTCCGTGTCTCCCTCAGTCTTTTGTGGGTTATGTCATGAAACCAAAGGTTGTCGCTACAAATGTCAACACAGTGGAAAATAATCAGGATACACCATTTGATCTAGGTGGCATTTTTTAAATCTATATGGTGCAGCCAGGTGAAGGCTCCAGCAATGCTTTAATACAGTACATTGGCCCGGACGTGCACCTAACTAACTGGAATGCAACTCCCTTCCCCATCAGGAAGGGGTCTTGGTAGACTGTTGTTGTACAGTTTTCTTTTGAATACACTTGGATATTCTAAGGGTTGTATGCCAAGTGTATTATTTTGCTCATCTTTCCTTTTGTAATTCAAACCTTTTTTTTTCATTAATGAAAGGCCTAAGAGCCAAGCTTTCCTTCAATCTCAATTCATATTCCTAATTTTATTCTACTTTTATTTATCTGTAGTGATATATCTGCTGGTCCTGATATCATGACATGTTCAAGGAACTTATCGTCCATCCAGGGACCACAATCAGATTTTGGCTCCATAACCATAGTTGAGGTTGAAAGTGATGAAGAAAACATTGAGGAATCTGTTAACGAGATTGAATATGATGAAGAACAGGCTGATTTTGAAATAGGTCTGGAAGTTGAACGCCATGAGGGCAAGCCTAAACCCAATTTGGCTGATACAGAGGATGTTAATCTTGGGAGCCCTGCTGATGTGAGGGAAACCAAGATAAGCATGTATGCCCGGCCTGAAGTGAAGAACGATATTCAGAAAGTGCTTTTTGAATATCGGGATGTTTTTGCATGGTGATATGATGAGATGCCGGGTTTGAGCTCTGAATTGATAGTCCACGAATTGCCAATTCAACCTGGTTTCCCTCTAGTGAGATAAATGCAACAGCAGTTCAAAACTGATATGATCAAGAAAATCCATGATGAAATAATGAAACAGTTGGATGCCAAAGTAATTCAATCGGTTAAGTACACTACTTGGGTTGCAAATGTTGTTCCGGTTCCTAAGAAAGATGGAAAAACAAGGATATGTGTGTGTGCAGTTTAGACGTGAAATAATGGCTGTTTTGTTTGACGGCACGGGCGATAGCAAGACAGCCTCGACAAGGCAGCGACACGATGGCTAATTGGTATTGTAGTGCCTCGACGGGTTAGATTGAAACTTTTTTTTTTCTTTTTTTCCTTCTTTCCGTATTCCATTTGTTTTACTGTTTAGCTAATAGATACAGACACATAGTTGTCTACATTTTGCTTGCAAAAGTCAGAATGTGCATATGTTTAGCTTTAATTTTTGTTCACAAGTATTAAGTATTTTGGTTACCATTCTTCAGTTTGTAACAATAGCAGTTGAATCAAATCGTATGGTATGTTTGTTCAAATATATTGGTGGCTTTAGCCTAAATAGGTGAGTTGTCTGAACGAATATTGGCGGCGTGTTGGTATAAAGTCTGCTTGTTTTTACATGGATAGTTGTTAGTAGTTTGCTTGCCCAGTAAGTCAAAATATGTTTGCCCGATCTTGTGTGTGTTCCCATTTTAGCCATAGCTTTGTATGTTTAGGTGAAGTTTAGTATGAGTTTGTAGTATTTTTAAGTCCTCTGTTAAGCCTTTGTTGTGTGGTTGCCAAACATGTTTTAATTAATTAGTGTATTAGCGGTCTGATGAAATATTTTGGGTTGAAAAGCATTAAGGATGAAGGATTGATCTGATCACTTTGTTTAGGCAATTTTATTTTTATTTTATTTTTTTTTAGAAATATTGAGTATTTAGTTTGGATATGAAATGTTAGAGCTTTTCTTTTGGATTTTGTATATTTTTGTACTATTGGTTTAAGTTAATGCTGGGAGTGAATTTGACCAATTCATTTAGTCCATTTAGTTAAGTTTTAGTCCACTTAGTTAAGTTAAATTTCTAGTTAGGACTGGAAGTTTAGTTTTAGGAATTGAGTCTTAAGTTTAAAGTTCAAAAGTAAATCAATTTTTGTCTAGAGAAAGGGAAAAGAAAAGAGTAGAAAGTCAAGTAATAGTAAAATGGGTCTGTCGAAGTATAACTTTTCACATGGCTTTGTACCCTATTCTGAAAAGCAAAAACCTTTTAGCCAACTTTTTACTCCATCTTTTGCCTACTTAAGAGAGTGTTTTAGTCTCTTTTTAGGGAACAATCCGAAAATACATTCTACATTGAAAGATCTTCAAAAATGCTAGAGAATCAGATCTGAAAATTAGAGAAGCAAAAAGAAAAAAAATAGTGAAAAATAGAGTCTAGAAAAAGGTTTAATTTGGAGTTTGTTTCAAAAATATGGTTTGAGAGATTGTTGCTGCTATTGGGTTTTGCTTACTACTGCTGCTGCTGTGTCGTTTGGTTTTGTTGATTTTCTTGAGGATTTTTCTTCCACTTTGCTATGGGAAGTCCTTTTTGTTGTAAGGTATTCTTCATAGCCTTCTTTTGTGTGTATTAATCTTTGGTCTATCTATCATGTATGAAATAACTTGTTCTAGCCTTTAAGTTGTGAAACTAGGCCCAATAGGCCTTTTATTGAAAAAAAAATCTTTTTTAACCGCACGTGTTCATGTGCAATTAGTTCCGTATGTATGGCATGAGTGGTTTCTTTTATTCTTTACAAGATTATAATCTTTCAAGGCATATTTATAAATAGACTTAATAATTAATTTGATGTAAATTGGACAGATTCTGGAAATTATTTTAAGTTATTGGGTGTCTATTGGCTTAGTCCTTTTGTGAATGTAATGCTGAAAGATATAACATGTTAGGCAAGCATTTAGGGCCAGTTTTTTCTATTATTAAAAAGGGATTGAATCAGCCATGTCTATATATAAAAGATCAGATTCAAAATGAATTTTTAAAAGTATAACTCAAATGCAAAGTACTGCTATGCTAACTAAATATATAAAGTTCTATTAAAATTGAAGTTCTATTAATTAAATAGAAGAAGTGTACGGTTTGGTTTTGATAAATGAAAATAAACTTCATTAGGCAAGCATTTAGGAGTGAAAGATTCACACGATTGATGAATGATAAGTATGATTTGCGATCTACTTATTAAGTGAAAAGAGATAACGAAAACTAAATTGAGAGAAGCAAGCTTATGTTAAAATTTTGTTTCAAACTCGATTAGGCAACGATAAGCATGATTTGTAATTTTCTTATTACGCAAAGAAAAAAATAAATTGAGAAGATTGATTTGCTCTAAAGATAAGTATGATTTGTGATCTATTGATTAGGGAAAAAGTGAAAATTAAATTAAAATATCGATTTATTCCGAAGTATACCCTGCAGGTTATTAATACAATTTTGGTTTAAAAAAAAAATCAGAGCGTAACAAATAAAGGCAATAAACAACAAACAAATTCAAAGAGTCGAAATGCGTCAATAAAAGCAACTGTGCTTGGCACAGGACTCGAGGGTGCCTAACACCTTCCCACGAGTCAACCGAGATCCTTACCCGGAACTCTGACGCAGACCAATAAAATGAGTCAAAGGTGTTCTAGGTACACCACTTTGGTGACTTGACACACCTTTAACTTGTCAAGTGGCGACTCCGAAATCTCAATAATTGTGTACCCTGCAACACCTGTCACAAGCCTTTAAATACTACAATTCATTTAGTTGTATAAAAAAAAAAGGGGTCGTGACAGTTGCCAACGGCTATTTTTTAAAAGGGGAGCTGAAACTTTTTTTGTTGGGCCGGTCCGGTCCGACCCGGTTTTGACGAAATTTCTTTTCTTTTTTTGTTATCTTTTTGTTTTTAATTTGAGAGTAGTTTTTTAATTTTAAATTAAGTATATGACTAAATAAAAATAATAAACACTTATAAATTGATAGTATTTTAGTATATGACTAATAATAATTTGTTATTTTTTATATGTATATAACTACTAGTATTAAATATTTAGTATTTTAGTATTTAGTATTTAAATATTGAATTGCTAAAGTATAATTGAGAATATATAAAGAATGATAACTTAATAGCAAAGTATAACACTTGTTATTTTTTCAAAATAAAAAACTAAGTATTAAGTTAGTAGTATTTAGTATTTAGTATTTAGTAAAGTATTGAATTGCAAAAAAGATATAACAAAGGATAATTGAAAATATATAAAGAATGATAACTTAATAGCAAGACATAGCACTTGTTATTTTTTCAAAATAAATACTAAGTGTTAAGTTAGTAGTATTTACTATTTAGCATTTAGTATTTAGTATTTAGATTTTAGTATTTTAGTATTTACTAGTTAGTATTTAAGTATTGAATTGCAAAAAGGTATAACAAAGGATAATTGAGAATATAACAAAGGATGATAACTTAATAGCAAGGCGTAACGTATTTTATTGAATAATTTTTGATTTTTTTTTGGCAAAGTACATACTACATAGATTGCAAAACTATATATTAATAAAAAAACTTATCATTTTCTGAATAATTTCTTCTGGAACCTCAGGAATAACCAGGCACTAATCTATAATCGTTAAGTAATTCTGCTATTCCAGCTATAAAATACAACATGGTAGTAACTGTAGGATAATATCGACCGGAAAATTCTTTAGTAGCATAAAAAAACTTTTCTAAAAAAAGAAGAAGACGCTCAACAAGTTTCCAATCAGATTCTTCTAGGTGATACTCTACATCCACTTTGCCATTAAAATAACTAGTTATAGCCGCTCGTAAAGTGTAAGCAACAGAAAAAGAGTCATATACAGTGTTCCACCTAGTTGAAACTTCCTTAGGAACTCTTCTAGGTTGCAAACTTTCTTTCATACACTCTATCTTAAAGTCCCTCCATCTATCCGGTTTTTTAGATTTAAAAATATAACTAATTGCGAGTCTAACCTTCACAATAGTAGGATCAAATAACTGAAGGCCATCTTTTACAACTAAATTATATATATGACATGCACATCTAACATGAAACAGTTCTTCAAAAGGGGGATGCAATGCAGGTCTTAACTTACCAATAGCAAAATCATTGTTTGCAGCATTATCAAGAGTTATACTTAAAATTTTGTCACTAATAAAATACGTCTTACAAATATCAGTTATTTCTCTCTTAATAAATGTTCCCGTGTGTGGTTCATCGACAACGCAACATGCTAGAATTCTTTTTTGCATTACCCAGTTAGGATCTATCCAGTGACAAGTAACTGTTAAATACTCATACCCATTAACATCACGACCCAAATCAGTAGTAAGACAAACTCTACAATCAAAGTGATAAATAAATTTCCACACATCTGATCTATCCGGTCGTACTGCTGGTTCTCTACTAGGATGCATAGGTGGTAATTCAGATTCAGTTTCTTCAGGTTCAGCATGAAATTGACTAGTAGGTGTTTCATCATCTAAATTAACCCCTTCAGAATTTTTTTGATATCGTGTCTCTAACATATCATTATCTTGTGGCTGATCAAAATCTATATCATGATAAAATTGCGTGTCATCTTGCTGAGTAAAATCATCTAGATGAGAAGGAGTGCTAGAACTACCAATTTGTCTTTTACCTAAAGCACGACTACATCTATCTTTCCCCCTCGGTTACTAGCACGTGATCTACGACCGCTACCCGTATGCCTAGTAATTGCTCTCCATACTCCAGACATTATTATAATTTATGAGTAAAGCAAATAAATAAATTACTCTAGAAATAATATGGCACAAAATTAAAATAGATAATAAGAAGTAAGAACGAGTTTATTTGATATCGTGAACTTAGAATGTAGAACTTAGAAGTGAAAGTTGAAACTTGACCGGAACCGCACCGAACAATTTTCCACTTCACTCCAAATATTTTTTTGTAATGCAATTTCGCACTTAAACCCTTTTTGCGAGAGCAATTTTGAATTATTTAGCAAATAGCCTTTGTAGAAATAAGAGAGATTGAGAGAGATTTAGAGAGAATATTAGAGAAATTGTGAATAAATTGATGAAAAATGGTGGTATTTATAGAAAAAATAGGTTGGGGGGAGGGTATGGGGAGCAAAAAGGGCCCTTTTTGTAACGGCCAACGGCTGGGGGGTGAAAGAGCCGTTTCCCAACAGCTATTTTTGCACCAAACCCACATTTTTTTTATTTTTCCGGTCCGGTACAGTTCCGGTCCGGTCTGGTCTGGTTCCGGTCCAATTTGGTCCAGTTTGGTCGACTCTAATTGGGGGTGACGGGTCGGGGGACGAACCGCGTCGATTTTTTTTTTTTTTGGTACGATTTGCACCAGTCTGGGCCGGTCCAGTGCAAACCGGACCATTGGACAGCCTTAATAGGGACGTTGGGTCCGAAAGTGACACCGAACAATACAGGGATTGGGTCTGATAGTAACAATAAAATGGGGATGTCGGGTCCGAAAGTAACAATAAATATGCAAACTCATGAAGAAAAATGAGCTAAGGGACAACATGTCCGATATTACTAGTTATCCAGCCTCTTCCCCCAGCTTCCGAGTCTATTGGAAAATGATTTAAATGCATTGGCTTTGAGGCTTAAGGGTAGTACTTCTTGACCTACGCCATGTCCTAATTGTTCAAAATGGTAGTGTCTATCGATTGCAGCTATCGAGATCTCTCTTCGGTCAGGGTCACAGATGACGCCTGTGGTATTATTGGGGTCCGTCCTTTCCGACTCTTCTTTCTCGATGGCGTTGTCAGGGAGTAGAGGTAGTTATTGTTGCTATAATTGTTATTTAGCTTTTTTTATAGCTGCACTCGTGATAGCACTCATATAGTACTTTCTCGATGTTCTTTGCTCTCCCAGAATTTTTTTTATTCCTCATTTAGTCATGTACATGACAATCTGATAGAGTGTCAAAAGTACCGCTCCTATCTCGTGTATCCAAGGCCTCCCAATAATGATATTATACGAGATATCGTCTGTCATCACTTGGAAAGATTGGCTTGATCACCCCAGACACATAAACGGGTAGGACGATCTCACCATCGACTTCTTGCTAAAATTATTGAAACTGGACAATATGTACGAGCTTAGGACTATCTAGCTCGTCATCTGCATAGCTTACACTACTTCCCATCTGAAAATGTTTACTGCGCTGCTGGTGTAAATAAGGATAGGTTTTACCTGTGAATCCCCTATTCTTAAGGTGACGACCAAAGCATCATGGTGTGGGAAAAGGAGCTTGTATCCTCGCCATTGAAGAATACCATATAATTGTGAATCCTCTTCTTGCCATCCTCTCTGACTTTGCAAACCATTACGCCTTCGACCATTTCATTTGTGATTTTCGGCCCTTTACATATCACGTTGATCGACCTTTAGGCCTCTAGCGGCATCGGAGCTGCTCTGCGTCCCTATTCCGCGCATACGTTAGTTTTTCTTTGTTTAACGCCAGCTCCTTAAGATGACCCTTGCTGAGGAGATGGGCTACCTCGAGTATGAGGGTCCTGTAGTCTGCGGTATCGTGGTCTTGATCTTCGTGGAATTCATAGTAAACCAACTGGTTACTTTTTCCAGGGTCTGTCCTAATATCCCTGGGCCAACGGACCTCTTGACTCGATCCCATGGTCATTAAGTCGACTGTATTCACCCGAAGGCCAAGGGTTTCGAATCTTCTAGGGTCGGACACTCTTCTAGAGTGCGAGGAGTCCTTATTCCCACGGGAACCTGACCTTTGGGCATCATTGTGCCTCTCCACCAGGCTTGGCATCTTTGAACAAGATTCTCTCCTGCTTATCTATGTGCAATTGTCAGACCTGTCATCCTCGGATGAGTCGTGCTTGTGTGATCTGCCCTTGTCCCTCTCAAACGAATTCATCGAGTCCATTTCAAGTTTGAGCTTGCAACTGTACTTGTGGTAGACTTCGTTCCATGTTTTTGCCAGGTGCTTTTGCAAACTCTTCTGTAACTCCTAAACCGCTGACCCCCTAGGGTTCAAGCTCTTGGAGAATGTCACGGTGGCTATGTTGTCCTACACTATAGGGAGTGTCATCCACTCTAGGAACCTCTTTAGGTAATCCTTAAGCAACTCGTGGTCCTTTTGCTTAGTCTCAAAGATATCTTGTATTCTTTTTTCTCACTTCTGGGCACCAGAGTGCGCCTTCACAAAAAAATCTTTCATATGAGCAAATAATTCAATGGATCATTCGAGTAGTTGAGGGTACCAAGTCAATGCCCCCTTGGTTAGGGTACAGATTTGATTTCCTCCTTTGTCAGGTCGTTGTTCTTAGCCACCGTCACATAGGATGTTACATGATCGTTCGGGTCTGTTGTCCTATCGTACTTGTGTACTTTTGGCAGACAACAATTCTTTGGGATTGGGAGTGGCGCCACACTCAGCTTGTAAGGCTGTTGGACGAACTTATCTTCATTAATCTTCTTTAGATATGGGGAGCCCCAGGTATTTGCTCTATTTTATCACTGTGTTCCTTAAGCTGGCGGAGCACTACCTCTTCAAAAGTTATATGTGATGTTGTAGAGGCAGCAGTGCCTGAACTGCCTAGTGTTTTGTTGAAGTTGGTCCACCGTGCTACAGAATCTGGTGTGTTTCATGTGGTATTTGACCCCTGTGGAAACTCTGGTGACGACACTATCATATTAAGAGCTTTATTGAGATGTTCAGACAGCGTTTCGACCATCAACACCGGAGAAGCTCTTGCAGCTCGAGGGTTTTCTCTAGTACTTTCACCAATCCGTTTTTGGACTCCGCTTTGCCTTGCCTTTGGTGGGATCTCTCTCTTATGACTAATACTCCGAGCCGTTGTGTCTGTGCTAAGGTGAGTTTTGTCTCGACCCGGTGTGGCCGTCCACCGTCAGGTCCATCGCCCTCTCGATATAGTTTAGCACTGCATCCTCTGTTCCCATGGCGGTATCATACTTTCAACATGATCGATTTATTTATTTAAAATAACAAAGAATTGATTGGGCCCCATGGTGGCCGCCATTCTGTTTAACTTAAATCTCATATAATAAGCAAACTAGTCAAATTTGTATTTAGGGTCACAAGCAGTAATGAAATGTCGAGGAATAAGAATAAGATTCAAGATGTATTTCTTGACTGAATATTACAATAGGGTTATTAAGGGTATTTATATGCTGCACCTTATCGCGATTCCAGTTCTAGTACAATTTTATTCATGGGACACATGACCTATTAGATAGATCGGTTAGTTCCTACCTTGGGTAGCAACTGTGTAGATCCGAAGGCGGCTTATTCGTTTATTATGCTAGTGTGCCCATCGGGCTCGCACTTGTGCAGCTGCAGCGGTAATTGCTCATGAGGCTTACGTATGCTCGTAGATCCATAGCTTCCGTTATCCTCATACCCGTTTCATATGGACCAACAGGTATTCTGGTATGTGGATTAAGGATTGGATAATTTATGCCCACACTACTTCCCAACATAATTTATTAACTTTTCAAACATGTTCTCCACCGTGACCTCTTGGCTAACTTCATTCATAACACATTTTTACCAATTTCAAACTTATTGTAAAAATGAAATACTCCCTCCGTCCCAATTTATGTGGCACCATTTGACCGGACACGGAGTTTAAGAAAATAGAGTTTGACCTTGTTAAGTATCAATTTTATCCTTGAAAAAGTAAGAGAGAGAAGATTTGAGTAATAAAAAGTTGTTGGTAGGTTTAAAAGTATGTAGGGCCCAACAAGGGTAAAATAGAGATGATGCATTAAATGGTTGTCAAATAAGGAAATGTGCCACTTATTTTGGGACAAATAAAAAAGGAAATGGTGCCACATAAATTGGGACGGAGGGAGTAGTCAGTTTGACTACTACAGACTTGCCTATCGACTTGCAAGACGACAAATATGATGAATTTCGCGAGTCAAAGTGTTAATCAGTAGCAACTCAATGTCAATATATATTACTGGAGTCTAACGAGTCTTAGGATAATGCGGTATCCTGATCATTATCACTACCATTTTTATTCACGCATGCATGTGTGATTCACTTAGCAGCCATTAATATGTAATGAGTGTTCATTAATCTCGATTCTTATGGAGCAGCCACAAAACTACAAACTCATCATCAACTCGTACACGAGGAATTAAAATTAAAATTCTCTTTCTAAGGTTAGTGCTGAAAGAAAGATCAATGAGATGAAGGTGCCACCACCGAATCCAAATAAACGCAAAACTTATCCTGGATTTCGTCCCTGAATTTGGTATTTTAATAACTTAATTATACCCTCTTTTGAATACATGTCCAAGGGGGTATTTAGGAAGGTAATCGAGTTGACATCTCATTTAAAGGTGGAGAGTAGTAACATGTCATCATTTAAAGGTGCAAAAGAATTTAAGATAAAAGCAACATTTTATTATCACCTTTTATATATGCCAGTACCACCAATTGAAAATAGTACTTGGAACAATATTATTTATATTACCTTTATATATCCTCAAGAAATTCACTTTATATGGATGCACTTAATCGAGCACCTCCATCATTATCTTGCTTGAGGATCTAAAAATCTTAACGATAGTTGTTTATGTGGAAACTAAATGCGGTTACATCAGTTTCAACTAATGCTAAAAAAATAGAACCAGTTTCAACTAATAATGCTAAAAAATAGTTCTATTCCAAAAGAAAGATATCATACATTGGAAGAAACAGAAGATATAATATCTCATTCACGTGACCATCCACATGAAGAGACTCAATAAAGATAATATATCAAAACTTATCTTGTTCTCTTTTTCACCCTAGTTATTTTTTCTCTAGGAATAGGGTGGGACTTTATAAATAGTGGAGGAAGAAAAGTAGAAAAACGACTTTTTCGATCGAATCAATAACTAAAACTTCACACCTAATTAATACTCCCTAGTGCAGAAGTAATCACTAATCTCGATCGTTCAGACCTATATACATTAAATAATTAATTAATGTGTTTAAAGAAGAAGAAGAAATAGAATTGGCTAAACCACCCTCTTGCAACAAAGTTCTGAAATCTGAATGAATCTGCCCATGTTTTTAGTGAGGTTTAAGCATGCGGATAAAAAGTGATTATACTAAGGCGGCGTTGCTAAGAGGAATAATCACTTTCTCGTTTATGTGAACAGGTTGTCACTATACATTCGTTCCATTTTTATTTTTTTCTTTTGTATTTACTAGTGTGTTATAAGTACACATTATGACAACCAACATCAGATTTCCACCCATTACTTGATGAATTCATGCATTTACTCCCATGTTTCTAAAACTTTATTACCTTTTCTGATTACTTGCTACCAATATTTCAAAAATATCGTATATGAAATTTGACCGTGTAATATAAAAGCATTTTTTAACTTATAAATGTCACTACATTAAAATCTTTCCTTGCATTCAAAAAAAAAAAAAAAAAAATTGCCATTGCCTCTATCTTGAAATCACGAATCTAAAGAATGTATTGAAGGTGATTTTCTAATTCCTAGTATAAAATGTAATATGATAAGATAGAAATAGAATCAAAGACGGGAAGTAGGCTGGGTTGCTTGCTCTTAACTCTTAAGGGGCGAATATATTGAGTCCAATTATATCCCAACACGAAAAGAATGCAGGAACAAATTTAAAAAGCAAATTACAAGGAGATTTGATGCTCTGACTGCTAGAAGAATGAAACTAATCCCCTTTCGAACTCCTAACTGCAACACTACAAGACGAAATTGAGTAGTACTCCCTCTGTTTCAAAATGATTGTCACAGTTCGGATTTCGAGAGTCAAACGAGTTCATTTTGACCGTGAATTTAAACATATAATTTTTAAGTTTTTTGTAACGATGTTTATATATTTAGAAACTACATAAAAAGTACTATAAGTCACAATAATTAATAATTCAAAATATTTAAAAGATATATAAAAATATTACGGTCAAAGCTAAACTCGTTTGACTCTCGAAATCCGAACTGTGACAATCATTTTGGAACGGAGGGAGTAGCATTTAGAGATTGGCTTTTCTTCACGTAATTAATTACTCACTTACCTTTTTTAATGAAATATGTAAGAAAACAATGAAGTTGGAACAACCAATATAATACTCCTTTTGCCTTATAGTGATTGAAGTTGAACAAGAAAGTGACACATATATAACAGAGTGTCCGTCTTGCTACATTTAACACGTGTTCTCATAGAGCACAGTGCACTAATTTTCCATGAGACGACAATCACAAAAACGTCTTCTTATTGACTGAAGACCTTTCCGATCATCCAAATTCCAAAGTATATGTTATACTCCCATAAACTACACCATCATCATGTTCCTTAAAGAAACGTGATAGAGTTACTAATTATAAACTTTTTAACCACCAACGTACTTACATATCAAATTGGGAAGCACTTTCTTGAAAAGAGATGTTAGATGCTAGTCTTTTGATTATTTTGTTCTCAATTATAAATAGTTGTAGACGATTAGTTTGTAGTAGACAAACAAACATCCATAAAAAAACTCTTTTGTTTTTGTACTCTTATGGACAGTCAAATGAACATGCGTCGATTTCTCATAAGCATTATTTACCTAAGTTTATTCTGCAGTAATGAAATAAACTTAGTCCTCGGAGATATCGGCACTGCTACTTCTTATAATGCTCCATATACCCGTGAGTGATCCTGTTTTTCATTTCTTTTTTAGTATCTCCCTTGTTTTCAAAATTTATGGGGGAAACTTGTACTAAACCTAATTTCAGAATTTATATTTTCTTAAATATTTTAGAGGTGGGAGTCGGTCCATAAGTACGTGGAATGGAAGAGACCATATCATTCGAGGGATTAAATCTTTATACTTACGGAATTGTTTGGTTAGCGGAATTAAAAAATAAAAATATCACATAATTTTGGAATTATAATTATTCAGAGTACAATTTTGGAATTATAATCTCATCTGATATGTGGGATAGGATAGTACTATTAAATTTGTATAAAATTTATCCCGAATTAACTAACACACCAACTAAATATGAGATAAATGTATGTTCCAAATTTATTTCGAGATTAGTTTTTCAATCCCACCAACCAAACGACCCATAAGTGATGTAGAGAAACAGTGCAACTACTCTCTCTGTTTTGGCTTTATTTCAATCCATTCCAAATAAAATGCTACTCTTATATTTCATTAATCAAAATTTTTATATTTACATAATATTAGTATGACATATTTTCTACTACAAATTTTATATAATCACAAAAATATTATAATTTCTTTTGTACCACATGTTTCAAAAATCTTTATTTATATATAAACTTTGTGCCAAGTATAACTAAGTCAAATAAAACAAATGGATAGAGTATTATTACATGTAATGGCCATTATATTTTACATAAATAGCCGTTCTAGTTAGTATGCATAAATTATGCACATATTATACATATAGTATGCAATATTATGCATAAAATATGCATCCATTACGCAAAAAAAAAGACTAGTTTGCATTGTTTATACAACATAATTTTTACTTGTTTATATTTAGAAATTTTTAGAAGCTTAGCTTAAAGTTAAAAAGTTTGCAAATTTACATTTTGAATCAATCAACCCGCCACCCCCGGCATATATTTTTCTTCTAAAAGATCCACACTGCAAGTTGATTTATTTACATGCACTTAAGTATATTTTTTTGTTCGATTTTTGAATTGGCAGCCACCAAGTGCGGCGGCAACAGGGAAGATCAGTTTCCATCGGGGAATCTGTTCGTGGCGGTGAGCGAAGGGCTGTGGGATAATGGAGCCGCCTGTGGCCGCCGTTACAGGCTGAGATGCTTGAGTGGAAACAATAGGCCATGCAAAGAAGGAACTATTGACGTGAGAGTAGTAGATTATTGCACTAAAAGGCCATGTCCTTCTACTATTGTTTTGTCAAGTGATGCCTTTGCTGGAATCTCCCATTCTCCTAATGCTAAAATCAACATTGAATATGTCCAGTAATTTCCTTAATTCCATTCTTTTAATTTCGGTTTTGAACATTATATATAACTTTTCAAGTTCATCTTTCTTTAATAGCTATTGCTAATGTTATTTTAATTTGTTCGTTATCTTTTTCAGGATTTGACGAGAAACAAAGTGAAGCTTAGGAATATGGAAGTCTTAGCATCCTACAAAAGACGACACTATATAAATTTGATACTCATATTATATCGATATGATCACAACTTCTAATTTGTAGCAGTTGAAAAGATATGTATAATAGAAATATCTTTGATATAATTTAAACATCTTTTTGAGCAAACACATATTAAACACATATGAGTAATTAGTAACATGCTATGCTATAACGACTATACTTAGTTGCCGTATCCTTGTTTTGCTTGGTTATAAATTTGCTCGTCTTGTCCCTGAACGCAGCTCAAATTGATCGAATGAGTAAATTTTGTTTGATTGTCTCTGTAAGTTATCTAACTTATCAAATGCTGCAATACTGCCTCCTTCGATCCTTAAAGAATACTAAAACACACAGTTAACTGCGTGAAAATATGATCAATATGGAAAAAAAAAATACTTGCATTGATAATCATCTTATACAACTCCGAATTACTTTCGACTGCAACTTTAACTCTCATGGCGATGTGAAAAGAATCAAAATATGGATGGATATGCTCAACTGTTTCATGGTATAAAACCATATGGATCTCAACCAAGCCTCCTGTAAAAGATTTGCTCTTTTTTTTTTTTCTACTTAATTCGGTTACACATGGGAAAAGTGTAAAATAGAAATCAGCAGTGTAGAATATCACTAATAATGTAAGTTAAGTCCTCACACTAATAATGTAACTTAACTCTTACATATGTTGAATCAAAATATTTGGGATGCCAGAGGAGGTAGCAATGTAACTTAAGTAAATCTGAATTACTCTGTTCCTCGTGTTTTAAGTGTATTATGGTGCTTAGCTTTATTACCAAGCCCGGTGAACTCAGAATTTACGAATTGAGAAGGTGAATTCTGAATTGTTGGATCCGCCACTACCTTCTAGCTCATCAGCCTGCTTTAGACATGACTAGAACTGCTGCAACTAAAATCTTCCATCCGAACGCGAGGAAACATAGCTCAATCAACCGGTAACAAAATAATAGGCCAAGAAACCTGAAGAAAGGAAAAAACAAGCTACACAATTAAGCTACCAAGCTACAATATTTTATCATACTTAAATTTGTGGTAGAAGCATTTATTTTGTTTATCTTGAGTCGTGTATATTAATCTCCGCAGCTCATACTTTCTAGATTTCAAGAAGAGGGTCACAGTCGCTGAAGTTTAAGCTATTCATACGATAGACAGTGTATTCAGTCGGCTCATGTTATTAAGCATGAAACATCAATATGGCTGCTCAACAAGAAGAGATAATATGAAATGCACCTGGTTTATGACTTAATTCAAGTCCCGTGGTGCATGAATCATGATTAATGGTTACCACCAATACTCAACATTCTGCTAACAATTGCAGACAAGGCCAGAATGCAAAATACATCAATTGGTCATTTAAATTTCAGATTCATTTAGCAACATATACCCCAAGCTAAAATAGTATAGGTTGGTAGAACTTCTTTAGAGTTACCAATTTCATGTAGCTCTAATATCATTTAATTTGAGATATACACAAGCGGATAATTCGAAAATAAATCAGTTACTGAAATTGTTGAACAGAAAAAATATCACATCCTAGTGCTACTGGTATTCTAATGTCTTTCCCGTTTTCTACTTATTACTCCTATGGAATATTTTGACTCAGTTTCTCTTCTTCCTTTTTTTCTTTTGGCAAAGAGCTCTTTCGGTTATTTTAGACGTTAACAAGTGATTTAGACTTGCATATATTTGCATGTGTCTTTTAAGATCGTTCCAACGATACCATCAAAGTACGGTGAAAATTATACTTCTAGCTGGTCATACATTAAATAGTAGACAAATACCATCATGCAACAAGTTCTGATCTTTGTTTGCTTTGTTCTGTCCTTTTTGTCATTGCAGTTTGACTGATCCTTAAATTTCTATTTTATGTCTTGAATTAAATTTTAACTTTTAATTTTGAAGCCAATTCTCAACAAAGCAGAGGAATGGCCGAACGGGGTTATATATCAGGTGGGGAAAAAACAGATTCAGTGTGCTTTGAGTGCAGAAGAGTTAAGGACATAAATGTGTGTGTCAATAGAAATAATATAATGAATAACAGCAGTTTTACAAACTCTTGGAACTATTATTAAGTTATATTTTAAAAACACTATGCATGACAAACGAAAGAATATAGTTCCCCATCTACAATGGGAACTATTTTCAAGAATAATTAATTTCTCATCTTAGCCTATAATTACCTTGTTAGCCTTAAGATTTTCCATCCAAGAAAACCTTTCCATCTTAGCTAACTACAAATCCTTGAGCTTCCTGCTAATTTTCTGTCCCTACTGGACTAGAAGCTGATCATGGGTGTCACCACTTTCACTGATGAACATACTTCACCAATCTCCCCATCAAGGATCTTCAAGGCTTCCATTGTGGACTCCCACAATTTAATCCCTAAGCTTCTGCCACAAGCTATTAAAAGCATTGAATTTGTCACAGGGGATGGTGGTGCTGGAAGCATTAAGCAAATCAATCTTGCTGAAGGTCAAGATAGTATCAGTTTCCTTTTTTGGGTGGTGAGTTGTAATTAAACTTATACTGCTTAACTAACAACAAAAATGAATAATGCAGGTAGCAACTTGAAGTCTATAAAGTATCGGATTGATGAGCTTAATGAAAAGATATTCACATACAAATACACATTGATCGAAGGTGAAGCCTTGATAGACAAGCTTGAAAAGATAACTTATGAGGTCAAGTTTGAGGAATCCACTGATGGTGGTTCTATCTCTAAGGTGACGAGTGAATACCATACTGAAGGCGATTTCAAGCTGAATGAAGAAGAAATCAAAGCAGGCAAGGAAAAGGTATTGGCTATGTACAAAGCTGTGGAAGCCTATCTCCTTCAGAACCCCAATGCCTATGCCTAATCAGCTTTCCTGATTTTCTTTTTTCTCGCAAGTACTCAAGTCTGTTTTCTGCAAATCTAGCTACTTCTTTTCTGGTTTCTGTTTGATTTCACTTCCTTTCTTCTAGTTCTGAGAAAGGAATGTAAGAGAAATAAAGATTGTCTCAGTTGTCTTCTGTATCTAATATATGGATTGTGGAAATAAAATCTAGATTAATGTTCAATGATTGTCAGGTCTTTCTTCTTGAGACTTGAATTATACCTATGAAAACAAACTTACTAGTAAGAAACGTCTGTGGAAATCAGCACTAGAAAGTTTTGCTATTGAATACTCAAATATATTATAAAAACTTTTGTTGGTAAATTTAGAATTGCTTGCAGTAAATCTTGTTAGGATACATTTTCTAAAGCGCCTCTTTCCTCATCCTCGTTAACTGATGAGTTTCTGAAAGGTAGCTTCTACTGTATGTAACTGGAATAATTTACTAGGAAATAAAGGAACCAGGTATATAACATACATTTTGCAGATGACCATCGATTTGTTTCATAGCAGAAAAATAACTTTGTTTCCTAAATCTCGCCTGATGTAGGTGTTGAGGTGATTGTTTTGAAGATTGACAAACTAAGGACCTAGTGAAGAATCTAGTCCTTTGGAGAAGACATGACTGATCGAAGAGATTATGAGGTATAAATCCGTGCAGAATTAGAAAAGGTGGTGCGTGTATGTTTACTTATGCTAGTCAACAAAAGAAGTTGTACTGAGGCTGTCTCTATGAAGTGTGAAAAAGAGTTGGTGCTAAACAAGGAGTATACCACAGGAGATCTTCACTTACCATAATTGTGAAGATTCCTAGTGAGAAACTACTAGGATTACGTAACCCATAAAAAAAAAAGTAGTTGAGGCAACCGTACTCATTCATTCACAACGAGAGTCGAGAGCAAACAAAAGGCGATCCAGTTATGATAGAGGTGTCAAAGTGGGTTGGCCCAACCCAACCCAACCCTCGCGGACTAGATAATTAAATGGGTTAGGACGAGCTGACCCTTTTTACGGAAAGGTCTCTAAAATATCGACCCAACCCAGTCCTAAGCGGGTCGCAGGCTAGGACAGGCTGACCCTTTAGAAAAAAAAAGTAATAATAAATGATAACATAATAAATGAATGAAATGAGATCTCTAATTCAAATTAGCGATAAATTGAAGCATATTTTTCATGACATGTATGATTCAACAACTTTCAAGTATCTCATTGGAGAACTAAGGATTTTATTTTTACAATGTAAGTAATTTACAATACAGTAATTTTAGTTTATATTCTATCAGACTACAATAAATTGCAAATATATATATATATATATATACACACACACACTGTAGTGATAATAAAACGATATCTAGAGGATGATACAAACACTATAAAAAACTAACAATTATTTATAACGTGTGAATGGATATTAATATAATTTTTTTTTTTAACTTTTTGAGGCCTCAAGGGTAGGCCTCGGCCTAGCCCTTGAGGCTGAAGGGCCAAGTGAGGCTGGGCTCGATGGCCTCTTTTCTAAATGGGTTGAAGAAATCTTAACCCAACCCTACTCAAATAAAGGGCTGGGTTGGACTGGCCTCAAGGGCCAAGCCCACTTTGATGGTTGTAACTGTGTATTGAGGGTTTTACCTATCTGCTTAGTGTGAGAAGCTATTGTAAAAGGTGAACTTTGTGAAATTATTTTGTAAAGCTAGAGTTTAGCTTTGAGAGTGATTAGGGTCTAGAGTGTAGCCCCTTGGTTACAGAATTTGTAATCTAAAACCTGCTCATTGTGTTAGTAAAATTATTTTCAAAATTCCAGAGTGTAGGTCGTGGTTTTTCTCCCTTGAGCAAGGAGTTTCCACGTAAAAACACTGTGTTCTTTACTTTCTGTTTAACTGTTTGGTTTTGGTGTTTGTTGGAAATAGTTGTCAAAAGAACTAGGTTCTAGTGCTAAAAGGTCGAGTTCTTCAGCGAAAATCTAAACCCCTCCCCCCTCCCCTCCTCCTTCTAGTGTCCTTAGGAGGTGCTTAGAGTATAACAAGTGGTATTGGAGCTGGTCTTCTCACGATTTGGTTAACACCTAGAGAAGGATCTAATTATGAGTGCACCACCCACTATAACTGAAGGACATTCTGTTCTAAGGGCACCACAATTCAATGGACAATACTACGCATGGTTGAAGGACAGAATGGTGAATTATATTTGCACTGAGGATTATCAATAGGGAATAATTGTTTCTGAGGGAAATTTGACCCCAACCAAGGCAGTTGGTGAAGGAGATGCTCCTCGTAGCGAACCTAAGGAAAGGTCTGAATACAATGAAGCTGACTACAAGATGATTGAAAAAAACCACAAGGCCAAGAGGCTCGTGATCTGTGGACTTGGTCCTGAGGAGTTTAATAGAGTCTTTTCCTACAAAACTGCTAGAGAAATATAGGATGCTCTAGAAATTGCCCACGAAGGAACAACTGAAGTCAAGGACTCAAAAAGAAGAATTTTTAAGAGACAATTTGAATTGTTCACCATGGGCCAAAAGGAATCAATTCAAGATATGATGACAAGATTTACTATTATTACAAATGAGATGAGATCCTTGGATATGGAGCTGTCTGAGGTAGAAATGGTAGACAAGGCGCTAAATGTTCTTCCAGAGGCTTGGGAACCCAAGATGACTGCTATTATTGAGGCGAAGCCAGCTTGAACCCTTGCCGGCGCCGCTACAATTCTTCCTATCCTTTATCTAATTTCACGAGCAAAAACTGAAGCGAAGAAAACAGAAGACGGGGCCTTGGGATTTTCCAATTTGAAATGGTGTTTCACCACTAATGGTGGTGTGTATCTTCACCAGTACTATCCCTGCTCTGATTTTCCCCCTCTCTGCTTTGATCTGTATTCCCCCGTCACCAACGACCCCCGATCTCCTCTTTAGTTATGTAAATTCCCAACTTTCCCTGTTTCGGCTGCCTTGGATCAGTGGTGGTGGAAAAGGTTTTTATGTGTGTTGGATCTGATAGTTTTGTTGTGGTTTTGTTTATGCTTTTGAGTGGTGGTCTTGTAATGGAGAGAGAGATGGATAAGTTATGAGAAAGATGATTATAATGGTGAGGGGGCTGATGATAATGGTGAGTAGTCCTAGGGTTTTGGGATAAGGGTATATATATATATATATATATATATATATATATATATAGATATATATATATATATATATATATATATATATATATATATATATATATATATATATATATATATATATAGGTGATTTGCACAAATAGGCTAGTGCTTGGGGGGGGGGGGGGTGAGCGAATTTGGCCTCAATTTACAATTAATTAAAATTTTAAAAAAAGTAAATGGGTTGTACGGGTGGGTTAAAATTGGAGGGATTTTGCAAATTTAGCACATTCTTTGAAATTTCAATTGATCCTCTTTTATTATCATTATTTTATTTTATTTTCAAATTAAACCTCAATTATAAAAATATTACCATAATTTAATAATTTTTGAGAAAATTCGGGACAAAATTGGGTGTCAACACTTACTCCCCTGAGAGTTTGACTTTAATAATCGCCACTTTAATTGAGGGTTATAAAAAGTTAAAAGCTGAGAAGGACCAACTTTCAGTAGTTGTTTCTGAACTAAAAGTAAAATGCAAGAACATGGATAAATCTAATACTGAACTTGAAGAAACCAATGTTTCGCAAAGAGGACAGAATCTTCTATCTAATACTAAAATCTCAGAACATGAACTGGAAATTGGAAAAATGAGAGAAGCCAGTGGAAAACAAATAATCAGTGAAGTTCAAAGTTTCCTTGAGAATGAGCTTAAAAGGGAAAACGAAATTCTTTATCAGGAAACTGAAAAGAACAGAGTGCTCAGGAAAAAGTTTTAAAAGGCTGATTATGAACTTACTAGGCTCACTAAATGGAATAAGTCTTTAGAAGCAATGCACTGGGTTCTTGAAAATCAGAACAGTGGAAAGAAGGACCTAGGCTTTAGAAAACCACTGCCCCTTTATAACCCTAAAAGGAAATATGTCGAACTTCCCTGCAACATGTTGTGCACCTTCTGTGGTATTATAGGTCCTTATAAAGAAAATTGCATAGCGGTTAGAAAAGCTAAAACAAAGAACAAAAGATTTACTTTACCTAATTGGGCTAAGAAGGATTTAATTCATCCATTTTCTCATAGGAAAGGACCCAAGCTTATCTGGGTTCCTAAAACTAACCCTTAATTTGTTTTGTAGGCTGGAGTGAGAGTGAACAACTCAAGCTGGATTCTTGATAGTGGTTGTTCAAGGAACTTGACAGGAGATAGATGAAACTTTCTCTCACTCGCAACATTTCAAGGAGGCAGTATTGCTTTCGAAGATGGAAAAAATGGTCAAATTGTTGGTATTGTTAAAGTTGAGAGATCACTGGATCATACCATTGAAAAAGTGTATTCTGTTGATGGGTTGAGACACAATTTCCTAAGTATCTCTCAACTATGTTGTTGAGGTGCATGTTTTGAAGAATGACAAACAAAGAACCCAGTAGTTCTGGAGGAGAACCGGGTCCTTATGAAAAGCGCACGGTTGATCGAAAATATTAAGGGTTGTAAATCCTTGCAGAACTAGGAAGATTGGCACGTGAACAAGTATGCATCATAGTTAGCTAAAAGAGGTTGTGTCGTGGCTGTGTCTTTGAAGTATGAATAAGAGTTGGAGTTAAACAAGGAAAGAGACACATGAAATCTTGTCTTACCAAAATTACAAGGTTTCCTTGTATAATGCAACTAGGGTTTTGAAGCCCTTATAAAAGCTAGTAATTGAGGCAGCCGATATTCAGTTATTCACACTGAGAGTTGAGAGAAATACAAAGGCGATCCAATAACTTACAAAGTTTGAACTGGAAAAGACAATTGTTGAAGGCTACATAGTTAAACTTAGATATTCTGTCTAGGTTCTTGTTTTGAAGTTGTCGTAGTTTTGTGTTATCATTGTTTTACGTACATGCTTTCTTTAGAAGCAACTTTATTAGGAGAACCATCGTGAGATTACTTTGTAAAGCTAGAGTTTAGCTTTGTTGAGTGATTAGGATCTAGAGTGTAGCCCCTTGGTTATAGAGTTTTGTAATCTAAAACTTGCTCTTTGTATTAGTGGATTGGTTCAAAAATCCCAGAGTGTGGGTCGTGATTTTTCTCCCTTGAGCAAGGAATTTTCCACGTAAAAACACCGTGTTCTTTGAGTTTGAAAGTTGTGTGTGTTGTGGTGTTTGCAGTGGAAAACTGTTGCAATAAGAACAAGGTGCGTGACATTAAGAGTCTCGTTCTACAAAGAAAATTGGAAGACACTATTCAACCCCCTTTCTAGTATCCATAGGAGGTACTTAGATTACAACTAGGGTGTACATGAGTCGGTTCGGATCGATTTTTTCATTAAAAAAAACCAAACAAACTATATCGGTTTGTTAAATTCAAAAACCAAACCAAACCAACATAAAACCGATTTTTGCGGTTTCAGTTTTATTCGATTTTTTTGTGTTTTTCGGTTTGTTCCGGTTTATAAAAGAATGCAAGAAACAAGTAAACTTATACCAAGACAATTTCATTATACAAGAATAAGGCTCGCTCAAAATAACTGCAGCATCCTATTATACTAAAAGACGTACTACTTAATTACATAACTAAGGAGAACGAATACTCCATAAGCCTAAAACTCCAAAAACAAGTCTTTGGAGCAGACTGTACACAAATGAACAGAGGAACTGAAATGCATTTGTATGGGACAAGCAAAGTCCAACTCAAGGGAAATGCATTAGTAACAACACATAATGAGTTAAAGGAAAAATTTCTTGATACAACTCAACGTACTAAAAGATAGCTTAACATGTTATAAGATCAACATTGATTAATGTAAAGCAAATGCTAATTGCTTTTGTCAATTGGGTCCTCAGCTCCTCACATTCAAGTGGGTCCTCAGCTCCTCACATTCAATAACTATGAATTCACTCCAGAATTAAAGTACAAATTTTAAAAACTAGAAAATAATTTATAAAATATTTATAATTAGATTATACTTAATGGATACTTGTTATGTATATTTTATATAATGTCAGTTTGGTTCGGTTTGGTTTGGTTTGACTTTATTTTTGTAAATACCAAACCAACCAAGAATAGTCGGGTTTTTTTTAATCACCAAACCGACCAAACCAACCCACAAGTTGGTTTTTTTTCCGGTTTGGTTTGGTTCGTCGGTTCGGTTTGACTTGACGGTTCGACTTGTACACCCCTAATTACAACAAGTAGTATCAGATCGGGTCTTCTCGTGTTAGGTTAATATCTTGAGAAGGATCAAAATCATGAGTGCACCACATACTATCACTGAAGGACAGTCGGTTCTGAGGCCCCAACAGTTCAATGGGCAGTACTACGCTTTGTGGAAGAATAGAATGGAGAACTATATTTGTGCTGAGGATTATTAACTTTGGCTTATAGTATCTGAAGGAAATTTGATTCCGACCAAAGTAGTTTGGGAAGGAGCTGCTGCTCGAGAAGAACCTAAGTCAAAAGAGGAGTTCAATGAGGCTGACTATAAGATGGTTGAAAAGAACCACAAAGCCAAGCGTTTGGTAATTTGTGGTCTTGGTCCTGAGGAGTTCAATAGAGTTTCATCTTATAAGACGGTTAAGGAAATTTGGGATGCCCTGGAAGTCGCACATGAAGGAACTACTGAAGTGAAGGATTCCAAAAGAAGAATGCTGAAAAGACAATTTGAGTTGTTCACCATGGGAGAGAAGGAGTCAATACAAGACATGATGACGAGGTTGACTACCGTCACAAACGAGATGAGGTCTCTTGATATGGAGCTGCCAGAAGTAGAAATGGTGGACAAGGTTCTAAATGTACTTTCTTATGTCTGCGAACCCAAAAATACTGCTATCATTGAGTACAAACCTGACACGACCTGGAATCCGGTTAGGCCGTGCGAGTACCCGACATCCTCCCCTAGACCCGTCGGGCAAACCCTTACCAATTAAATTAGAAAAGTAAATATAATAATTCATAAATAAGGACAAGACTTAAAAAAAACACAGACATACTGATACCTCTAAGCTGTACAAAAGAAATTAGAGCTAACTACCCAATATGCTAGGTTTAGGGCTATCCAGACTAGATATCTAAGAATACAAAAGAAGACAGATACCTCCAGAAGGGAGCAAAATGCAACTGAAATGATAACCAATAAACTAGTGGCCATCAGGAATAAAAGCTGGCTCACCCTGACAGCTGGAGTCGTCTTCGCTCCTTCACAACGTGGCGAACTCAATCCTGGAGCGAACCTGCCGAAACGAAATAGATAGACAAGAAACAAACAACAAACAAGGGTGAGTCAAAAGGACTCAATAAGTGGGGCAAACTAGCCACCTCAAGGAATAGGATAGCTAGCCAGGGAGAAGAAACATATAAACCAAATTCCTCTTATTTAAATTATGAAAAGGCAGAGCCAGATAGCTAGATAACTAAAAATACGTATGGAATCACAAAATCATTAACAACCAGTAACGTAAGATAGCCAGAACATATAGGTATCCCGAACATATCAACAATCAGAAATACATCCTGTTGCGGCCTGCAACCCGATCTATATAATTATCCTGTTGCGGCGTGCAACCCGATCCATATATTCATACCGTCGCGGCATGCAATCCGATCCACATATTTATACCGTCGCGGCGTGCACTCCGATCCATATATTTATACCGTACCGTTGCGGGGTATAACCTGATCCATATATTTATACCGTTGCGGCGTGCAACACGATCCATATATTCATCTTGTTGTGGCGTGCAACTCGATCCCATCAACCCAGAATATGAGCTAGAAATATATATGTAAACTGAGATATGTCCAAGACATAGTGTACAAACCGCATACATAAAGTACAACACAATACACACAATAGTCAGTATGCGGTGCAATGAGATGGATGAATGCGGTACAATGCAATGCAGTCACATATGCCTGATACCTATCTCCGGCGCGGGACTCTCATCGTCTACCAGGAGATATATGCAAAGATGACCCTTCACCGGCTCGGGACTCTCATCGATTACCAGGAAGTATATGCAATTATGACCCTTCGCCGACTCGGGACTCTCATCGATTACCGGGAAGTATATGCAATGATGATCCTTCACCGGCTCGGGACTCTCATCGATTACCGGAAAGTATATGCAATAATGACCCTTCACCGGTGCGGGACTCTCATCGCCAACCGGGAAGTATATGCAATAATGATCCTTCACCGGCTCGGGACTCTCATCGATTACCGGGAAGTATATGCAATAATGACCCTTCACCGGTGCGGGACTCTCATCGCCAACCGGGAAGTATATGCAATAATGACCCTTCACCTGTGCGGGACTCTCATCGCCAACCGGGAAGTATATGCAATGATGAACCTTCACCGACTCGGGATTCTCATTGATTACCGGGAAGTGTATGCAATAATGACCCTTCACCGGTGCGGGACTCTCATCGCCAACGGGGAAGTATATGCAATGCTCAAAACCAGAGTGCAATGCTCATATGCTCAATGCAATACCAACCACATGGCATAACATATAATATACAATGTAAATTCAAAGCTAAGGCGTAATGAGTACGCCTATCGGCAGCTACACACGTAAGGAACACGTGGTAGAAAATCCACGAGGCCAGGTGCCTCCAAAAAAATGGATATAAACACTTACCTCTTCCAAAAGTTGGCATTGCTAATCAACAACCGCTTTATCCTTTGGTTTCATACCAAACGATCCCACTCTATTCAATAAGCAAAAAAATATATCAAATTAGGGTAAAGGCTTCATTCCTCACATCTTAGAGAAATCCAGGTAGGAACCTGATACCCTATTCGCATACGCAATACGCAGGCCAGGCCTATGTACAGGGTTTAAGGTCACATAATCAAACCCTAAATAAATTACATTTATATGTTGCCCATAACTCACTGAGTAGAAATATATAATCAATTCCACTATCGGAGTCCAATTGACCCTTCAACTATCAATTGAACTTATTAAAACGACGTCTAATATATCAAGTTTTACCATTAAAATATATTCAAACACACGTAATAAACTCAAATAATATATTAGAATCATTACCTGAATGTTTCAGAGTGAAAATTCTACTTTTCTCCGGCCCATTTTCTTATTTTCTGGCATTTTTTTTCTTTCTCTGCTTTTGTTTCATTTTCAGTTTCTCTGTCTACTACTATACTACTATACTACTACCTCACCCCCGTACTTAGCTTTGACACCACCGCCTTTCTTTATATCTTTCATTTTTGTCTTTTGTCTTCTTTTCTTTTTTCTTTTTCCTTTAAAATTTGCTGCTACAATAAAAATTAAAATGGTACCCTGCTATATTTGAAATAATTTCAAATTTTGCATACAAGTTATACAAAATATATGTAACATACTCGCGAAGGCGGATCTCAAATTGGACTCCCGAAACTCAATATGCAAATTTAAATGAAAAAGTCAAATTATTTAACTTTCGGCATTTTAGCGGAAACTAGCCGAACAACATCGAAATTCACTTCCGAAAGTTTACAAAAGTCAAAAATAATCATACGAACCTAACGGCGCTTTCGGATTTCGAATCGAAGCTCGTTCGCAAAAACCGAGCTCGAAAATCTCTTTTTAATATTTATCGACAATGATAACTGAAACCTTCTTCCGATGCCTACCAAACGAGGTCTGATTTAGCTCAAATTTTACAGACAGGTCCTAATAGACAGTACGAATATTTTAAAATTATTGGCACGCCAATCGGAGTCCAAACTTCCGAAACGACTGACCGAGGTCGTTTCATTCTCCTCCACTTATACTCTCGTTCGTCCTCGAACGAGCCTAAGTCTAAAGCAAGATTCATGCAGATAACAAGAGAACTTCCACGACCTTCATGAGCTACTCCACGGGCATTATTTTCTAATTACAGGATCAGAATTATAACACGCATATTGAACTTTTAGAATAATATATATCTGGATAATATGATAATACCATTGCATAGCTTATTCTGACTAAGTTGATCCTTCCTCGATTACGAGAAGAGAGTTTTACATTTTCGAAGCAAAGATACACGGAACTCTGGATAGATTAACATGATTCTGCCGGTGAATCACCTCGTCGATATACTTTTCGATATAGAACAATTCGATGAAACAAGAAATTAGCTTACGCTTCAGCAATGCCTTGGAGATTTAATATTATGATTCGGTATCAATTGGAGGAAGACTCCTCCACTGTCTTCCTCCACTTAGAGCATAAACTCATACAACTAATTTGAATAGAAATAGTCATCCTCGCACAACCTGCTGGATTAAGGAAGACTTAGCTAAATAGAGAACGCGGCTCAGACCTGTGCTACCAAATTACTCTCTCGAGTTTCCAAACAGCGGAAACTCTCGAATTCACACCTCCATACATTTTTTATTAGCACCACCGCCTGCTGGATCAAATCAAATGTCAAATGACGCCTCTCATTACCCTTAGTATCCTTGAAAAACAACAATGTGCATACCCAGCTACCTTGACACGCACTCTGGCTCCACACAGGGAACATCATAAGAGGCTACTGACTGCCTAAGCTCACCAGTGCCGAACAAAGAAGAGATGGCAATGGACTGAGGATAGAAATAATTAGAGCTTCAGGAAGCTCATCCTTTTATTTGCTTGGCTCCTAGAGCTACACTGCTTCCTTGTCAGGCTAACCAAAAAATCGCAATTGAAGAAATAGACATTAAATGAGCTTTATGGAACAACATTTATGCCACTTTAATCTCCCAATAAGAAGGAAACTCTGACAATTTACCAGAAAACCCTTTTATAACCCAGATAAGCTCATGGGATAACATGACTGTACTAGCGTCTTGAACCAAAAGGAGATACGTAGATCGAATATTACTTACTAATCACTTTACACCAGAAGAAATGATACACTTGCTGATGGTGAAGAATTAGGATCCCATTATCCTACAAACACGAAATTCCGAGAAGAGAGGTAAACTGATTTGACATAATAATAGAATGTGACACAATAAGATGCCAAGCAGACAATACCGACACTCACTGTCAAATCTCTCATATTTTGACCAAATAAATTAATAGGGTCTCATAAATTCCTTGAATAAATCATACTAAAAGCTCACCCCTCTACCGCAATTTATTCTTAATAGAAACAATATCCAAAGAGGCCATGGAAACATGGTAAAATAAATGAAGTCCAGACCGATTAGAAGAATGAAATCTCACTCACATATAATGGAAGAAGAAATACATGGATGTACTACATCAGATACCTCAACATCCTGCCAGACTGTAGTTCTTAGAACTGCCTCTGCGGCTGAGCCGAGCCGCTACCCTGATAATTACTTCTAGAAGAACCACTACCACCATGCTCTCGACCTCTATCGAATGAGGGCATATCTCTGGTTGATTAAGATCTATATGAAATTTCCTGCAACTATGCATGTGCCTAATGACGAGGGAAAAGACGACTGTCTGCTTGCCGGAGTAAGGAAAAACTCCTCAAAGGATAACCATACTCATGACAGTGATAACACCTTTTGCTAAAAATGGAAGCTGGAAAGATTGTTGATAGCTGTAAAGAGAAGACTGAATCTGATCTTGACGAGCCACTTGCGCACTGTGAAAATCACGCGCCACAAGCTAAGATAACCTGGAAAGTAACCTCCCAAAATAATCAGAACTCTTACCTCTAAAGGAGCTATGGTGCCCACCAGGGCCGCGGGATCTCCCGCTCTCCCGCTCTAACTTATGGTATGCCTAATACCTCTGAGCAATATCAATAACAAATCAAATGAAGTCCCAACCTCGATTCCTCGAGCCATCTGGGATCTCAAGGAAGGAGAAAGGTCACCAATAAATCTTTGAACATTCTCGGAAGGTTCATGGACTAGTTCTAATGCATATTCAGCCATTCTAAAGAATTCAATCTCATATTCTGAAGCACCAACAGGCTAACCGACAGGCTACCCTATCCAATCCACTCAAACTGGTAACATTTTTCATCTCGCTCGCTACTCAAAAGGAACTTTTCCACGAATCAAGAAGAAAAACCGAACCAAGTTAGCTAATAAGAGAGCGGCCCACCAATTCAAGGCTGGACCCTGAAGCTAGAAAGAAGAATAATCAACACCATACCACTTGATATATTCAAGAGCCTGAAGGATACGCTGACATCATTTTATTTTAAAAAAACTTACACAGGGATTATCTAATGCATTACTTGGGAATATCGGGATGTTCTACCGCGTAAAATAATGCAACCTCTTTGAGCACTCGGACCCAATAATTACCTCAGTTACTTAACCAGCCAGAACAACTGGAGGCACAACACATGCTGCCTCCGGAACATACTTTACTGCGGCAATATTAAGAACTGGAATAGGACCTCCCTGAGACCAAACATCTGTGTCTGCGTCAACCTGATAAGCTACCTAGCGAATTATAGGTTTTTGCGGTATCTGCGTCGCCACGATTCTCGTAAAAGAATCGTAGAGAGCGAAGGGAACCACAAGGCCCTGCTCCCTTGCCCATCGCGAGCTCGTACAGCTGGGACCTCCGTAACTAGATCGTCAGCACGTTCAAACACTCTCGGGGCTTGAGTAGCTCTAGCCCCATGCTAGGCTACTTCGTCTTGAACTCATACTGTTTATTGATTTGTCACACAAGGGTTCACAATTACCACGAACGAATTAACGAAAATACTTTTACATCCTAGACCGACCCACGATCAGAAAAGAAGGAAGTGAAACTTCCTAAATGCCATCATAGCCCCTCGTAGATAAGCACGGACGTCTACGTACCCATCTGCGAGACTCTTCTAGACACTGTCTTAGTCTGGATAGACTCTAAACCTGGCTCTGATACCAACTGACACGACCCAGAATCCGGTTAGGCCGTGCGGGCACCCGACGTCCTCCCCTAGACCCGTCGGGCAAACCCTTACCAATTAAATTAGGAAAGTAAATATAATAATTCATAAATAAGGACAAGACTTATAAAAAAACAGACATACTGATACTTCTAAGCTGTACAAAAGAAATTACAGCTGACTACCCAACATGCTAGGTTTAGGGCTATCCAGACTAGACATCTAAGAGTAAAAGAAGACAGATACCTCATGAAGGGAGAAAAATACAACTGAAATGATAACCAATAAACTGGAGGCCATCCGAAATAAAAGCTGCCTCACCCTGACAGCTGGAGTCGTCTTCGCTCCTTCACAACGTGGAAAAATCAATCCTGGAGCGAACCTGCCGAAACGAAATAGATAGAGAAGAAACAAACAACAAACAAGGGTGAGTCAAAAGGACTCAATAAGTGGGGCAGACTAGCCACCTCAAGGAATAGGATAGCTAGACAGGGAGAAGAAACATATAAACCAAATTCCTCTTATTTAAATTATGAAAAGGCAGAGCCAGATAATAACTAGAAACACGTATGAAATCACAAACTCATTAACAACCAGTAACGTAAAATAGCCAGAACATATAGGTATCATGAACATATCAACAATCAGAAATACATCCTGTTGCGGCGTGCAACCCGATCCATATAATTATCCTGTTGCGGCGTGCAACCCGATCCATATATTTATACCATCGCAGCGTGCAAACCGATCCATATATTTATACCGTCGCGGCATGCAACCCGATCCATATATTTATACCGTACCGTTGGAGCGTGAGACCCGATCCATATATTTATACCGTTGCGGCGTGCAACTCGATCCATATATTCATCCTGTTGCGGCGTGCAACCCGATCCCCGCAACCTAGAATATGAGCTAGAAATATATATGTAAACTGAGATATGTCCAAGACATAGTGTACAAACCGCATACATAAAGTACAACACAATACACACAATAGTCAGTATGCGGTGCAATGAGATGGATGAATGCGGTACAATGCAATGCAGTCACATATGCCTGATACCTATCTCCGGCGCGGGACTCTCATCGTCTACCAGGAGATATATGCAAAGATGACCCTTCACCGGCTCGGGACTCTCATCGATTACCAGGAAGTATATGCAATGATGACCCTTCGCCGACTCGGGACTCTCATCGATTACCGGGAAAGTACATGCAATGACGATCTTCACCGGCTCGGGACTCTCATCGGTTACCGGGAAGTATATGTAATGATGATCATTCACCAACTCGGGACTCTCATCGATTACCGGGAAGTATATGCAATAATGACCCTTCACCGGTGCGGGACTCTCATCGCCAACCAGAAAGAATATGCAATAATAACCCTTCACCGGTGCGGGACTCTCATCGCCAACCGAGAAGTATATGCAATAATGACCCTTCACCGTCTCGGGACTCTCATCGATTACCGGGAAGTATATGCAATAATGACACTTCACCGGTGTGGGACTCTTATCGCCAACCGAGAAGTATATGCAATAATGACCCTTCACCGGTGCGGGACTCTCATCGCCAACCGGGAAGTATATGCAATGATGAACCTTCACCGACTCGGGAGTCTCATCGATTACCTCTTCCAAAAGTTGGCATTGCTAATCTACAACCGCTTTATCCTTTGGTTTTATTACCAAACGATCCCACTCTATTCAATAAGCAGAAAATATATCAAATTAGGCTAAAGGCTTCATTCCTCACATCTTAGGGCAATCCAGGTAGGAACCTGATACCCTATTCGCATACACAATATGCAGGCCAGGCCTATGTACAGGGTTTAAGGTCACATAACCAAATCCTGAATAAATTACATTTATATGTTGCCAATAACTCACTGAGTACAAATATATAATCAATTCCACTATCGGAGTCCAATTGACCCTTCAACTATCAATTGAACTTATTAAAACGACGTCTAATATATCAAGTTTTACCATTAAAATATATTCAAACACACGTAATAAACTCAAATAATATATTAAAATCATTACCTGAATGTTTCAGAGTGAAAATTTTACTTTAATCCGGCCCCTTTTCCTATTTTCTGGCATTTTTTTCTTTCTCTACTTTTGTTTCGTTTTCTGTTTCTCTGTATACTACTACCTCACCTCCGTACTTAGCTTTGACACCACCGCCTTTCTTTATATCTTTCATTTTTGTCTTTTGTCTTTTGTTCTTTTTTTTTTCTTTTTCCTTTAAAATTCGCTGCTACAGTAAAAACTAAAATTGTACCCTACGATATTCGAAATAATTCCAACTTTTTCATACAAGTTATACAAAATATGTGTAACATACTCGCGAAGGCGGATCTCAAATTGGACTCCTGAAACTCAATATGCAAATTTAAATGAAAAAAGTCAAATTACTTAACTTTCGGCATTTTAGCGAAAACTAGTCGAACAACATCGAAATTCACTTTCGAAAGTTTACAAAAGTCTCAAATAATCATATGAACCTAACGACGCTTTCGGATTTCGAATCAGAGCTCGTTCGCAAAAATCAAGCTCGAAAATCTCTTTTTAATATTTATCGACAATAATAGCTGAAACCTTCTTCCGATGCCTACCAAACGAGGTCTGATTTAGCTCAAATTTTTACAGACAGGTCCTAATACACATTACAAATATTTTAAAATTATCGGCACGCCAATCGGAGTCCTAACTTCAGAAACGGTTGACCGAGGTCGTTTCATTTCTTAGATCCATCAAACTTGAGGAACTGGTTGGAAGCTTGAAAACACATGAGATGATGAAGGAATCAAAAAGTAAACCAGTACCCAAGAAGGACACGACTCTTGCACTTGAAGCAACTAATGAATCTGAGGAATATGTTGACTTGAAATCAGTTGAAGCTGCTACGGTCAGTGCTTTGAGACAGAAGTTCAATCTGGGAAAGTTCAAGTGATTCAAAAGAAACAACAAAGAAAGCTCTGGAAGAAAGAACATTGTTGACAACCCAAACTACTCAGGATGCTTTAAATGTTTCAAGAAGGACCATGCAGTTGTGGATTGTCCAATGTGGGAAGTCGAGTGGATGAAGAATAGAGCTACAAAGGAGAAGGAGAAGGAGGCATCAAAAGATATTGATAAAGACAAGAAGAAGTTCAGACGAACTCCAAACTTTAGAGCAGAAAGAAGGAAGAGGAAGGAAGCCTTTTATGCTACATGGGGACCTACTGATATAGAATTTGACCAAGAAAAGGAATCTGAGGATGAGTCTCCACTAGCATTGATGGGAGTGTCAAGTGAAAGTTCATATGAGGAGGATCCACGGGAGTTCAGAGGAGGAAGAGATCCCTCCAAGCCACATGTGTTCAATGGAACAAGTTACAAATGGTGGAAGAAACAAATGAAGATCTTCCTTCAAGCGATGGACCACAGTCTCTGGTTAATTGTAAAACGAGGACCTCATGTACCTGTAAGGAGAGTAGCAAATGGATCCTTGGTTCCAAATTTAGTAGAAGAACTTGATCCTCAAGACTTAAATTGGCTGCAAGCAAATACCAAAGTTGTGTTATACTTGAGAAAAGAGCCGACAACTGAGGTGCTAGAAAAGGTACTTGAATACGAGTCTGCCACAGAAATTTGGGAAAAGCTGAAAGAGATGTACACAGAAGATGACCAGAAGAAGAACTCAGCACTTATGATAACTGATGGAGAAGAAGCTGCTCATTCAGCTGAGGTATGTCTTTCTGAACTAAAAGAAAATTTGTACACATACTCTACTGAAAACTTGATCTTAATAACTGCCACCTTAATTGAGGGTTATGAAAAGGTAAAGACTGAGAAAGATAAATTGACTGAAGATACGAGTGATCTTACAACAAAACACAAGAGTCTTCAACAACAAAATATTGAGCTGGAAGAAATTAATGTTGTTCTGAAAGGACAGGCTCTTGTGTCAAACTCTAAGATCTCAGAATTAGAAATGGAATTGAATCAGTTAAAGGAGAGTATTAATGGTAAGCAAGTAATGAGTAAAGTTCAAAGTTCAAACCTTTCTTGAAGGTGAGCTTAAAAGAAAAAATGAGATTATGTATCAGGAAACTGAGAAAAATAGGATTCTAAAACAAAAGGTTGAAAAAACTGACTATGAGCTAACCAGATTAACAAAATAGAACAAATCCTCTGAGTCAATGAATTGGGTTCTTGAAAACCAGAACAAAGGAAAACAAGGGCTAGGATACAAGAAACCACTGCCCCCATACAAACCTAAAAGCAAATATGTGGGTTTGCCTTGTAACATGTTGTGCACCTTCTGTGGTGAAACTGGGCATTACAGACAAAGGTGCATAAATGCAAGCAAGGCAAAGACCAAAAATAAGAGGAGTATTTTACCTGAATGGGCTAAGAAAGATTTGATTTATCCATTTTCTCATAAGAAGGGACCCAAGCTTGTCTGGGTTCCTAAAACTAACCTTTGATCTGTTTTACAGGCTGGAGTGAGAGTGAACAACCCAAGCTTGATTCTTGACAGTGGTTAACAGTGGTTGTTCAAGACATATGACATGAGACAGAAGAAACTTTCTCTCACTCGCAGCATTTCAAGGGCAGTGTAGCCTTCGGAGGAGGAAAAAGTGGTCAGATTGTGGGAATCAGAAAAATTGGGAGAACTCTAGATCATGCTATTGAAAATGTATACTGTGTTGATGGTCTTAGACACAACTTGCTGAGTATCTCTCAACTGTGTGATAGAAAAAATGAAGTGACTTTCTCCTCTGTAGGGTGTATTGTAAAGAACCTACAAAGTGGAGAAATTGTCATGGAAGGAAAAATGGTGAATAATGTGTACAAAGCATCGCTGAAATTACTGCCTGAAAAAAACTTAACATGCCTGAATGTTCAAGAAAGTGATTCTCAACTGTGGCACAAAATAATAGGACATGCTAGTCTGTCACAGCTCAACAAGTTAGTATCGAAGGAGCTGGTTCGTGGATTGCCAAACAAGAAATTTTAAAACATAAAAATGTAAGATGCCTATGTTAAGGGAAAACATGTGAGATCATCCTTTAATTCCGAAAAGATGGCAAGCACATCAAAGCCATTGGAGTTGATACATATGGATCTTTGTGGACCCATGAGAGTCAGGAGCAGAGGAAGAAATAAGTTCGTGTTTGTAATTGTTGGTGATTACTCAAGGTATACATGGACCTTGTTCTTGGCATCCAAAGATGAAGCCTTTGATAGCTTCAAGGACTGGGCTGGAGTTGTGCAGAAAAGGCTGAGCCTGGAACTAGTCAGCATTAGATCTGACCACGGCACGGAGTTCGAAAACATAAAATTCTCTGAGTATTGTGCCAAACACAGCATTGATCATAATTTTTCTGCACCAAGAACTCCACAGCAAAATAGAGTAGTTGAAAGGAAGAACAGGTCTCTGGAGGATATGGCAAGAACCATGTTGTTATCAAGTGGTCTTGCAAGGAACTTCTGGGCAGAAGCTATAAACACTGCATGTTACCTGTTGAACAGATGCTCTATAAGAGCTATTCTTGACAAGACTCTATATGAACTTCTCAGAGGAAGAAAATCAAATATTGCACATCTGAGGCCCTTTGGGTGTAAATGTTTTGTTCACAATAACGGCAAGGAACCATTGGGAAAATTTGATGCAAGAAGTGATGAGGAAATATTTTTTGGGTACTCTACTCAAAGCAAGGCATACAAAGTGTTCAATAAACGAACACAAACAGTAGAGGAGAGCATCCATGTGGTATTTGATGAATCAGATAAGGAAATTGATGAAAAAGAAATAGATGATCAGGCCATTGGTCTTGCTCGAGATGATGGTACAGTTAACTCTGAGAATCTAGAAAAAAAAGGAGGAACTATGTGAGGAAAATGAAGATTCAGCTCAAAAGGAACAAGGAGTCAACATGTCAGAGGGAACATCAGATGAAGTTGATGATTCAAATAATTAGGAAGAACCCACTCTAGATGTTGCTGAAGGTTTTTCTCATCATATATAACCCCGACCATGGAAACATCAAAGTTCTCATCATTTGAAGAATGTGCTACCTGAACTGGATACTGGAATTATGACTAGATCTGCCTTGAAGAATTTATGTGCATTCTTTGCCTTCCTATCATCTATGGAACCAAAGAATGTAAAAGAAGCCTTCGAAGATCCTGATTGGGTCCTAACCATGCAGGATGAATTACATCAGTTTGAAAAAAGCAAAGTCTTGCATCTGGTTCCTAAGCCAAAAGATAGGTCAATTATTGGAACAAAGTGGGTGTTCAAAAACAAATTGGATGAGCATGGTATAGTGACAAGGAACAAAGCTAGATTGGTAGTCCAAGGATACAGTCTAGAGGAAGGAATCGACTATGATGAGACCTTTGCGCCAGTAGCTAGGATGGAAGCCATAAGAATGTTGATTGCCTTTGCTACATACATGGAGTTTACACTGTATCATATGGCTGTGAAGAGTGCCTTCTTAAATAATTACCTTAATGAAGAAGTCTATGTAATACAGCCTTCAGGTTTTGTGAACAGTGAATTTTGCTGATCATGTTTACAAACTTGATAAGGCACTCTAGGGTTGAAGCAAGCTCCTAGAGCCTGGTATGAGAGATTATCAAGGTTCTTGCTTAAGAATGGTTTTTCAAGAGGGAAGATTGACAACACATTGTTCTTAAAGAAGAAAGGAAAGGATCTACTGGTGGTTCTGGTATATGTTGATGATATTATTTTTGGAGCCACTGATGAGGAATTATGCAAGGGATTCGCTGAGTTGATGGGCAGTGAATTCGAAATGAGTATGATGGGAGAACTCAACTTCTTCCTAGGATTTCAGATTAACTAGATCCCTGAAGGAACTATGAATCATCAACAGAAATATGTCAAGAAACTTCTAAAGAAGTTCGACATGGAAGGAGCAAAAGAAATGTCTACACCAATTGCCCCTGGAACAAATCTGGATATGGATGAACTAGGTCCTTCTACAAATAAGACAAAATATAGAGGAATTATAGGTTCACTCCTTTATCTCACAGCTAGTTGACCTGATATTGTATATAGTGTGGGATTGTGTGCTAGATTTCAGTCCAAGCCTAAAGAATCACATTTAACAGCTGTGAAGGGAATCTTGAGATATTTGAAGGGAACTTAGGATTTATGTCTATGGTACCCAAGGGGAGGTACTTTTGAACTAATTGGTTTTGCTGATGCTGATTATGCAGGTCATCTGGTGGACATGAAAAGCACTTCAGAGATGGCACACTTTCTTGGTCCTTGCCTGGTTTCTTGGGCAACAAAGAAGCAAAATTCAGTAGCATTGTCTACTACAGAAGCAGAGTATGTAGCTGCTGCATCATGTTGCTCACAATTGCTATGGATCCAACAGCAGTTGGAGGACATTGGAATTAAATGTGGAGCTATGCCTATTTTCTGTGATAACATAAGTGCAGTGAACATTTCCAAGAACCCAGTCCAACATAAAAGAACAAAGCACATTGATATCAGACACCATTTTATTAGAGATAATGTGGAGAAGGGTCTAATTACCATGAATTCTTGTAGAACTGAGGACCAAATTACTGACATCTTTACCAAAGCACTGAACAAAGTTCAATTTGAGAGGAACAGGTTGAGTTGGGGATGACCAAAATACACGGATGAGTCATCATTTGTTCTCCAAGGATTGGTTAGTTAAGTGTTCATTATTTTGTTTGTAACTATAGTTGTTATTGTCCAGTATAATTCTGTACTTTATTTAAGTATACTTGTTCAACCGAGTATTACTAGAGTGTGCTAATGTGTTCCCATGAAAGAACCTACAGGGTACATAGAAGGAACCAAGACAAGCATGAGAAACCATGTCCAAGTACATCTATACAGCTATTTATATTAAGTGTCATAACTGAAATTGATTGTTTAATGAATGTGCATCAAGGAAGCCTTCCATGTCTGTGTAACCACCCATAATCATAGGAACAATTCCTTTTGTGGTTATACTTTTATAAGACTCCAACTGACCTCACCGATTCTAGAAGCTTTAAATGGGTAAGTTCAAATAACCGTCAAATCCCACTCTTTCCCGGTTTCCCAAAAACTTCGAAAAGCTGATTTCCTTTACATCACCATTATCACTACCTATTCCCTATAGAAGCTTGAACCCACCGTTATTTTTCTTTCTCACATTAAAGCAATAGAAAGAGAAACTCCAAACTCTCTTCTACTCTATTCTCTCTCAAACGCTCAAAACAAAGAAAAACCTTTCTCTCAAACCCTAACCACCAAAATCACACTATGTCTCAAGCACAATCATTATCTGCCTCTCTGGAAAAAACCTCAGAAACCCACACTTCTAAAGAAACCACTCTCAGACCCACCGCCTCTACTCTTGCTAAAAGAATCGTCAAAGCGAGAGTGAAATTCCTCAAAAGAGCGGGAAAGAAGGGTCCCAAGAAAAATGTTGCAAAACCCTCACCTCCGACGTCGGCATCACCAGTCTCCATCGAAAAATCAGTTGAGGTAAGACCTGACTCAACCCTAACGAGTTCTACTACTTTAGATTTGGTTAAAAGCCCTAGGATGTTGAGCACTGAAAACCTAGTTAAACGGCTAGATGAAATTGTAGAAACATTAGAGCCTAGTGGTACAACTGATAGGGGGAATGCTAGTGAGGAAAATTTGCAGACTGTGATAGAGGACCTTGTTCCTGGGAGTGGGTTTCATGTTTCCATAGTAACTGACAAAGTAGTTGAGGTCAATGTAGTTGAAAATATGTTGGAGAGATTGAGAGAGGAGGAATCTGCTGAGTCTCAAAAGGGTCCATTCAACGAACATAGTTCGGATGCTCCCCTTGAAAAAGTTCATGTGGTGGCTATGTTGGAAGGTCCAGTAGGTGGAGGACCTAGTTCTGTTGAAGCTACAAAGGAATTGAGTCAAGAACCTAGCTCTTGCTCAGTTCCTGCAATGGCTGAGGATGCAGAACTTGATTGGACTGACTCTGAGGGAGAGAAAGATGAGAAAATTCAGGATGATGATGATAAAAGTGAAAAAGTAGTGGAGAAACAAAAGAAAAGTGTGAAAAGAAAATTTTGTAAAGAGGATTAGAAGCTGATAGGAGAAGAGGAACAAGAGGAGGTAGTGTTTGTAAGTGAAACAAAGCCAGAAACAGATAAGAGAAGAAGGTTAGTGAAATGGGGAAAAGTTGTGTTAAAAAGCAGGTTGGTAGATGAGAGTGATGAGGACTCTCAGGGTAAAAAAGAAGGTGATGAAGAATCTACTATACAGACATCACCTAGGAGGGTGGCTACTAGGTCTGCTCTGAAACAACAGGTAGAGAAGGTTGCAAATCTTGAGAAGAAGCAGGGTAAAAAGGTGGTAGATGAGAAGCAGGTAAAGAGTGTTGTTGAAAAAAAGGGGGAGAGTCATGAGGATGGGAGTTATGTTTACCCTAGTGACTCTGATACTGATAGTGAGGCAGAGAGTAAGAAGAAAAGGAGAGATACTGATGAGGAGGTTGACTGGGCAGCCTTCTCTGCTAGGCATCAAGTATTGGCTGGAAGCATCTTGAGTGACCTGAATGAGCACAACATGAAACCTCTGCTAAGGAAGGTAGAGGATCAAGGGTGGTTGAACCTTTTTGCTAAGGAGAACAGATTTCTGTATGCTGAGGAGATCAGGGAATTCTACATAAATTGTAGAGTAGCTGCAAGAAGAGTGTTCTCAGTTGTCAAAGAAGTGGAGATAGAGTTTGGAAGAAAGGAGCTAGGGGTAATCCTTGAGGTTCCTGCTGAAGGTTATTGCAGGTACATCAAGCTGAAATGGCCAAAGAGAACTGATGGTGTGACTCTTCTCAGTGTGGTGAAGAAATTCTCAGGAAAGGCTAAACTTAGAAAGGAAAGAAAGGTTGAGAAAAAAGAGATGAAGCCTGCACATCAGCTGCTCTTTGAATTTGTTCATACGTTTCTGTTGCCTAGAGAGGAAAGGAACAGTGAGGCTTGTGCTCTTTACTTCACCTATATGGACCTGCTGGATAGAGGAACAAGGATCAATCTGCCTGGTCTGATCATCAGAGACATAAAGAGGATTGTTGATACTGATCAAAAACCACATTCTTTAGTACATTCCTATATCCTGCAGTAGGTCTTTGAGCACTTTGGGGTGCCCTTGGAAGATGGGAAGAAGCCAACTCTGCATCAGATGTTTGGCCAAAATGTGCTGAAAAAATGTGACTTCTTCAAGGAGAAGAGGTCATCCAAGAGGCCAGTGCAAGTCAAGCAAGAGCAGCCTGAAGAAAGTGAAGACTTTGGTCCTGATGAAGCAATTGCAGAAGTGAAGGAATTGGAGCAGCATGTGTTGGAAGTAGATGAATAGAATGCTGAATTGAAAAGGCAGTTGAAGGTGAAAGATCAAGAAATTGATCGCTTGAAGATCGACTGTCACAAGCATGAGGCCGAGTTGGTGGTAGAAAGGGCCAAGAATTCAAGGAATATTGAGGAACTTGTCAAGCACTTCAACCTGAAGACCTAAGTCCTTCCCGCTTCTTTCCATGTCCTTGTCCAAATCCATGCTTTCCTTCCCTATATGTCCCCTCTTGATGTGTGTTTCTTAAGACAATCTTTTGAAGTTGTGTACTTAATTGGGCTGTGTGTTTGTCACGCCCTGGATAATTGAGTTTAAATTTCTTTTGTTTGAATTGGGTCTGTTCTATAATATACCTAATTCTGGTTAGGCCCTTAGCTTTATTCATGTGTGCTTCAGTTGACGTTATTGCCTTGTGCTCTAGATTGGATGATACTAACTTGTCCTTGCAGGATTTTGAATCTTTTCGATGATGCCAAAAGGGGGAAGAAGGAAATGTTGGGTTGTTTGTGACCTAACGCATCTTTTTTAAATTTTCTGCTTATGTGTTTTTGGTATTTTTGTATGTCCAGGTTCTTTGGCAACATTTGTCATGTTTTGAAGAATGATAAACGAAGGACCCAGTGGTTCCGGAGAAGAACCTGGTCCTTATGAAGAAGGGCATGACAGATAGAAAAGATTAAGGGTTATAAATCCTTGCAGAACTATGAAGAGTGGCGCGTGAATGAGTATGCATCCTAGTCAGCTAAAAGAGGTTGTGTCGTGGCTGTGTCTTTGAAGTATGGATAAGAGTTTGAGTTAAACAAGGAAAGAGATACAAGAAATCTTGTCTTACCAAAATTACAAGATTTCCTTGTGTAATGCGACTGGGATTTTGAAGCCCTTATAAAAGCTTGTAATTGAGGTAGCCGATATTCAGTTATTCACAGTGAGAGTTGAGAGCAATATAAAGGCGATCCAATAACTTTCAAAGTGACTGAACTGGAGAAGACAACTATTGAAGGCTACATAGTTAAACTTAGATATTCTGTCTAGGTTCTTGTTTTGAAGTTGTCGTAGTTTTGTGCTATCATTGTTTTACCTACATACTTTCTTTAGAAGCAACTATATCAGGTGAACCATTGTGAGATTACTCTGTAAAGCTAGAGTTTATCTTTGTTGAGTGATTAGAGTCTAGAATGTACCCCCTTGGTTACAGATTTTTATAATCTAAAACTTCCTCTTTGTGTTAGTGGATTGGTTCAAAATCCCAGAGTGTGGGTCATTGTTTTTCTCCCTTGAGCAAGGAGTTTTCCACGTAAAAAAACCGTGTTCTTTGAATTTGCAATTTGTGTGTGTTGTGGTGTTTGCACTGAAAAATTGTTGCGACAAGAACAAGGTTCATGACATTAAGTGTCTGATTCTTCGAAGAAAAATGGAGGATACTATTCAACCCCTCCCCCCTTCTAGTGTCCATAGGAGGTGCTTAGATTACAACATATGTGACATAAGAAATGAACTTAGCTTCTCATCTGTAGGATGCATTGTGAAGAATCTACAGAGTGGGGAAGTTGTCATGGAAGGAAAGGGAGTGAACAATGTGAACAAAGCTTCACTAGGATCTCTTCCTGAAAATAACTTGACTTGCTTAAATGTTCAAGAAACTAACTCACAGTTGTGGCACAAGAGATTGGGACATAGAATATTATCTTAACTAAACAAACTTGCATCAAAGGAATTGGTTCGTGGATTGCCCACCAGTAGGTTTGAAGATATCAGGATGTATGATGCTTGTGTCAAGGGAAAATATGTGAGATCATCCTTCAAGTCAAAGAAAGTGGTGAGTGCTTCCAAACCACTGGAGCTGATACACATGGACTTGTGTGGTCCAACGAGAGTCAGAAGCAGCCGAGGAAAGAGGTTCGTGTTTGTGATATTTGATGACTACTTGAGGTATACATGGACCTTTTTCCTGACTTCAAAGGATGAAGCATTTGACAACATCAAGGATTGGGCTGGTATTGTGCAGAAAAGGCTTGGCTTGGAACTTGTAATCATTAGATCTAATCATGGCACGAAATTTAAGAATGCAAAGTTTACTTAATACTATCTAAATCACAGCATTGATCACAATTTCTCTACACTAAGAACCCCACAGCAAAATTAGGTAGTAGAGAGAAAGAATTGATTAGAACCCCACAACAAAATTAGGTAGTAGAGAGAAAGAATAGATCGCTAGAAGATATGGCAAAAACCATGCTACTGTCAAGTAGATTAGCCAGAAACTTCTGGGCTGAAGCAGTTAACATAGCTTGTTACTTGCTAAATAGGTGTTCCATCAGATCAATTCTTGACAAGACACCGTATGAGCTGCGTAGAGGTAGGAAGCCTAACATCGCTCATTTCAAACCGTTTGGTTGCAAATATATTGTACACAACAATAGAAAGGAACCCCTTTGGAAATTTGATTGAAGGAGTGATGAAGCAATCTTTTTGGGTTACTCTACTCAAAGCAAAGTGTTGCTCCCAAACGCACACGCAAGTATACGTGGTCGACAAGTAATAAAGTGAAAGTAGAGTATCATTCCCACGAGGACTATTCAGACTGAATTCTAGCAAACAACTTCCTAAGAACTATTCAGGGATCTTTTTCCAATGGTTGAGATTTTACTAACTAAATGCAGTAAATAAAACAAGTAATTGAGATCAAGTAAAAGAGCAATTTCTAAGTTGTTATCAATAAAAGATGACGGTCCCGGGTCAGAGTTACGAACAATCCAGTTGAGTTTTCCAGTTGATTCTACTTCTTAATTTCCTAGATTGCTAACTACAGGTTAAATGTACCTATGAAAACCTTTCGATTCTTCACGGTCTATACAGGCTACTCCAATCCCTATATGTCTATGGGTTGAATCACGTGCACGCATTAACGAATTCTGTCATGAGTTAAACTAGGCAAGCAAGTATATGTCTATCCTACTCGAAATTGGTTCCCCGATGCCCGGGTTCACAAACTAGTTCTATTCTTTCTTATTTGCGTTAATAAATTCCCTCTTTCGAGTTCAATCTAAAAACCATGGATAGTGTTCAATTATCAGGCCTCAATAATCAAACAATTATGATCAAGAAAGAATAAACAATCTGTAATGGTAAATCAACATATAGAAATCAACTTTCAAACATCAACCTTCATGTATTTACTCTAACCCTAGAACGAACAAACTATAGAATTAAAGATAAGAATAAGAGAAAGAGAGAAAGAACTTGTGTAGAAGACATCTAGGGCTCCTCCCCTCTCCTCCAAAACTTGCTCCAAGGTCTGAACTCCTCTCAAAAACTAAGTAAAAGAGTATTTATAGGGTTTACAAACACCTAGTAATAAGTTAGACCCAAGCCTAGACGAAATAGGAAGTAAAAATCCGCTCAGGGGCGCTATAACGGGCGCCCCGCGCCTCGTAAAGCGCTGGGACAAGCAGAACCCACCAAACTTTGCGCGCTTTTGGGGCGCCCCACGTGAGTAAAAGCGCTGGGGCACTGGGCGCTATAACTGGCGCCCCATGTGCCCCAAAGCACCCAGCCAAAATATATTTTCCTTGGTCCGAAATCTCGCTTGTGTCGTGCCCTCGTGTGCTCAATCCAATCCTCAATCAACTTCCAATCATTCCTTGCTCAATCAAGCTCCTAAAAGCTCCAGATGCACTGCGTAACAACCTACGACATAAAATCAGTGCAAAATCACATTCATAAACTATAAAACGAGCGAATAACAAGCTCAAACATGCGGAAATATTAAGGAAACGTTGGCATAAAATGCCAAACATCACAAAGCTTATAAAGTGTTCAATAAATGAACACAATCCGTTGAAGAAAGCATGCATGTGGTGTTTGATGAATCTGACAAGGTGGTTGCAGAAAGATAAGGAGAGGATCAAGCTATATGTCGTGCTCGAGAAGAGCCTACTGAAGTTACAAAATCTCCAGAAGAAAAAGGAAGAAATGCAGGAAGCTGATGGTGTATTGACTCAGGGGGAACAAGAAATCAACATGGCAGGGGGAACAGCTGATCGTGATGATAAACATGATGAAGAAGATGAAGCCACTCTAAATAATGCTGCAAGTCCTTCACATCAGATTCAGCAAGACCTTGGAAGCATTAGAGTTCTTACCCATTGGAGAATATGCTATCTGAATAAGGCACTAGCATCTTGACCAGGTCTGCATTGAAGAATTTTTGTGCCTTCTTTGCATTTTTTTCATTTATGGAATTGAAGAATTTTAAGGAAGCGTTGGAAGATTCAGATTGGGTGATAGCTATGCATGAGGAACTACATCAATTTGAAAGAAGCAAAGTGTGGCACTTAGTTCCTAAGCCAAAGGAAATACAAATTATTGGAACTAAGTGGGTTTTCAGAAACAAGCTAGATGAACATGGTATTGTCATAAGGAACAAAGTTAGGCTTGTGGTTCGAGGGTATAGCCAGGAAGAAAGAATTGATTGTGATGAAACCTTTGCACCAGTAGCAAGGATGGAGGCTATAAAATGTTGATTACCTTTGCTACCTACATCGAGCTCACTTTGTATCAAATGGGTGTGAACAGTGCCTTCTTAAATGGCTATTTGAATGAGAAAGTCTATGTAATTCAGTCACATGGGTTTGTGAACAGTGAGTTCTCTGATCATATGTATACACTTGATAAGGAACTTTATAGATAGAAGCAAGCTCATAGCGCATGGTATGAAAGGTTGTCTGGATTCTTAATTAAGAACGATTTTATAAGAGGAAAGATTGACAATGCTCTGTTTCTAAAAAGAAAAGAAAAGACTTACTTGTTGTTTAAGTTTATGTTGATGACATCATCTTTGGTGCAATAAATGAGAGCTTATTTAAAAGATTTGTTGAACTAATGGGAAGCGAATTCGAGTTGCGCATGATAGCTGAACTTAACTTCTTTCTGGGATTGCAGATCAAACAAGCTCCTGAAGAAACCATGATTCATCAATAGAAGTATACAAAAGAATTGCTGAAGAAGTTTGATATAGAAGGAGCTAAGGAAATGACTACTCTTATTGCTCTTGGAACAAAGCTGGATATGGACGAACTAGGTCCTTCTACAAATAAAACCAAGTATGGAGGAATCATTTGTTGCCTCTTCTATCTCATTTCTAGTCGTCCAGACATTGTTTATAGTGTAGGACTCTGTGCATGATTTCATTTTAAATCCAAGGAGTCTCACTTGATTGTTGTCAAGAGAATATTGAGATATTTAAAAGGAACTCAAGACTTATGTCTATGGTATCTCAGGGGTGGTACATTTGAGTTGATTGGTTTTGTAGATGTTGATTTTGCAGGGCATCTTCTGGATAGAAAAGCACTTCAGGAATGGAACACTTTCTCGGTCCTTGTCTGGTTTCTTAGGCTATAAAGAAACAGAACTCAGTGGCTCTCTACACAGCTAAAGCTGAATATGTTGATGCTGCTTCTTGTTGTTCCCAGCTGCTGTGGATCAAGCAACAACTGGAAGATTTTGGAATTAAGTGTGGACTACTGCCCATTTTCTGTAACAATACAAGTGCTGTCAACATTGCCAAGAACCAAGTCCAGTACAAGAGAACCAAGGACATCGATATTAGACATCACTTTTTGAGAGATAAAGTTGAAAAAGGTCTAATAACTATGAATTCGTGCAGGACTAAAGATCAAATTGTTGACACCTTTATCAAGGTCCAGAACAAAGTTCAGTTTGAGAGGAACATGTTAGAGTAGGGGATGACCAAAATACATGGATGACCTAGCACTTGATTCTCAGGAATTGGCTAGTTAAGTGTTTTACTATTTTTTTGTAATCTTGTTACTATAGTCCAGTCTGCTTGTTGTACTTCTTGAAGTATACTTGTTTAACTAAGCTTACACTTGTAGCATTGTCTAATGTGTTCCCACTGGAGGACTTACTGAGCAAAAGAAAGGAATCACCAAAACTGCTTATGCATAAAATTATACGTCTAGGTTAAATAATTTTTTATGGTTAGGGTCACAAGCAGTATAGTAGTTACAAGGAAAAATTATGTAAATATCATAAAAGCACTAATGAATAAACAAGACGAAATAACTAAGAGAAAGGCAGACTAATTCTTATTCTTTGAGAATAGTTGAATTCAGTGCTAAATCACGTCATGTACAATACAATGTAAAGAGGGGTATTTATAGTAATGATACCAGTCCTAAATAAGGTAAATAAAAAGACTAATAAGGTTATGGGCCTATAACTCAAGGAGGTGGAATAAACTAAACCCTAACTAGGAGACTGTAAACCTTAGGCGGCGGGATGTATACCCTGCATCATGTGATCATGCCGACTAAACGATCGTTGGCTCCAAGAGCGGGCGTGTATCCTCTATGCCTGGTAACTTATAAGATAAGTCTAGTCTCGCCATCTGGACTCGTATCCCCATAATATTAGGTGACATATTTTTTCCCACACAGTCAGTCCCCACACTTGTTGAGTGTTGACGCAAGTAGTGAGAAAGTGAAAGCGGCATGGATGTGAAAAGATATCTCACTGACTCCTTGAGACTCGCAGTCTGTTTGACCAAGAATGATATTGATCTCTTCGAGAACTTCGCATGCTTCCTTCTGATTGGCTGATACCGATCCCATGCACCTTTTCAGAAACTGCCATTAACTGCTCTAAATCATTTTGTATCCTCAGCAATAATGACGCTCGACCATTTCGTTATCCATACTTATCCTTTTCTGGCTATAAATAGGGACTTCATGATAGTATAAAAATCACACACTCTTCTTTAGAAAACACTTCACTTTCATAGCAATATCTTCTGATAGCAAAAAGCTATTCTTCCCTCAAAATGTTTGTTGTTGCTCCCAAACGCACATGCAAGTATACGTGGTCGACAAGTAATAAACTGATAAGATTGAGTATCGTTCCCACGAGGACTATTATTTAGACTGAATCCTAGCAAACAATTTCCTAAAAACTATTCAAGAATCTTTTTTGATGATGATTTGTAATTTACTAACTAAGCAAACAATTAAAAGCAAGCACTGAGATCAAGTATTCTAGAGCAATTTGTGAGTTGTTATCAAGAGTCAAAGCGACAAACAATCCAGTTGATTCTACTTCTCGATTTCCTAGACTTCTAACTAACGGGTTAAATATATTCGTGAAAACCTGTTGATTCTTCACGATTCTATGCAAGCTACTCTAATTCCTATATTTCTATGGAATTAAATCACATGCATGCATTAAAGAACTCTGTATTTAGCTAAGCAAGGCGAATAGGTATATGTCTATCCTACCTGCAAATTGATTCCCTGATTCCCAGGTTCACTATCAAGCCTTATTCTTTCTTATGTGCATTCACACGTTCCCTCTGTGGAGTTCAACTAGCAAACCGTAGATAGTGTTCAATTATCAAGCCTCAATAACCAAACAATTAGGCTCAAGAAAGAATAAACAATCTGTAATGGTAAATTAATAGGTAGAAATCAACTTTCAAACATCAACCTTCATGTAATTGCTCTAACCCTAAACGATATATTTAGCTACGCATATTCATAATAACAACACAAGAATTTATAGAAGAAAGATTGAATATTGTAATAGATTGAGTAAAGAAACTAAACCCTTGGCAATAATTGCTCCAACATCTGACCTCCCCTCCAAATAACGAAATAATAAGGTATTTATATTGTTTACAAAATACTAAACTAAGTTAAGCCAACTCTTAGACTAAGTTGGAAAAGTTGGGTTCACTGGACTTCAAGCTATGCCCTAAGCGTCGCATGCTAAACATCATCTGGATGTTGTAAGCTGTTCTAAAAGCGTCGCTTGGAAGACAGCATTCCATAGTCTGAAGCTGTGACAGATCTACAGCTTGCACTATAGCCTTGCCTTCTAATACCATGTCCCACATTTTGCTAAGTTCATCAATTCTTTGCTTGTTTGTATACATTTTTGCTCCGTTTACACTCGCTCGCGCCCTCCAAGCAATATTAAGCAAAAAATGAGTGCAAAAACCATATGTATCACCTAAAAGGAACGGGCAACGTTCTACAAATGCAAGGAAATATTAAGGATATATAGGCATATATTGCGAGATATCATTTGCCTTTGATTCTGGTTTGATATTTCCAGAAAACCTTTTTCGTTCTGAAATGATGTTGCATGAAGAAATATAGGAGGAAACTCGCCTGTAGTTACCTCTTTTCCTTTCTTCATCTGATAGGAAATTGATGAAGTCTCTTGCATCATGAAGTGCGATCAGGATTCTTACGACGTCCTTTGGGATGTCCTTATTGTGTCACATTCACTAATTATGGTACGATTATCTTCTAACACAACAGTTGTGATATTCTTCTTGGCATGCAGGGTTAGGACGCTTAGCCCTTTCAGCTTCCATGTGGCTTCTCCACCAGGATTTCTCTTGTGTTTAGATTGACTTTTGACAGAGTAGGGTTGAAGCCAACTTTTCTAACACCGTTTCATGGCAGGCAAAAGGAGAGAGCTCCGGGTCGCGAGTAGATTAGCGAGTCACCAAGCTCTAACTCTGCCTACGGCTCCGGGCTGTCTCTTGGTTCTGCTTATTCGGTCTTGTCGGCATTGCAACCACCATCGACCGCTGGCTGTGGGATACCCGAGGGAAGAGGCTTCCCTGTGGTAGGTTCCCAGCTCAAGCCTTTCTGTTCTCGGCTAACTTCTGTTTGCGCTTGAATATTTGCGAGGTTGTGTACTCCGGTTTGACCAGTTGAGGTTGACTCAGATGGTCAAGCTTTATTACTAGTCTTCTAGTTTCTGTTCGAGCTCAACGGACGAGATGGTGGAAGGCTACGTATGTACCCAGACACTGTCGGGGTCATTTACTTTGATCAAGCAGATGGGCTTTGGCTATACCAACGGCCATATGCTTTGTAGGAATGCTCGAGTCAACATATCTTAAGCTGAAAAAAGAAAAGAAGAACTCCAGAATGTGTACGGTTGTAGCTACAATCCAGATGAAGGATTTTCAGCGATGTTAATTATGAGGAGCTCTTTGTTTTTAGTCTTCCCTTTCCTTTTTTTTTTCTACAATTGTTATAAACAAATATTGTATTCAATAAGAACTAAATGTATATTATGAGCCTACGGGTTGTTTGTTATTAATGAAATGGTCGTTCATCAATTCTCCTATACGTACTTGTGTTATTACATGTTTTGTAATGTATAGTCAAGCAGTATGTTTGTGCACCTAAAGATTAGATAGCTTCCGGTTGCCCTAAATGTTATAGTGTTTAGAACGTTTATCAGTGTGCCTTCTTTGAGCAATTACGTCCGTTGTGCTGGTGGCTAGGTTGCATCTGTAGGAGATGGCTTTATGCGCCCACAATGGGAAAATTTTAGCCCGTGTGATAACAAGCACTTTTGCGTCAAACTTCGAACATCTCTGCTTAGTTACTCGAGTATTTAAGACTTTCTGGCACTACACGAACAGGCGTCCCCATTCGGTGTTTAGCTGGAGTTGTTGAATTAACAAGTTCAACTCACGAATAATGCCTGGTGGCTAAGGTAGGCGTGGTCTAGCTCTAAGCGAGTAGTGTATCCTACTTTTTGTAGCGAAAAGTGAGTGTATTACTTCAACTTAGGCCTAGTTGGGGCTATGAATAGTTGGATCGTAGATGGATCTGAATAAGTAAGTAATACTGACTAAAAATGGTAGTTTTATTGATAAAAGGCGCGTGGAGCCTGAGATGTTGTGAGTGAAAACCTGTAACATGATTGATGAGTATGAAAATATTACGATCAAAGTTAAAAAGAACTTAAAACATTAAAACAAATGCCTTTAAGTTACTTTATGCTCTACCCTCAGAAGGTTTGGGGGCATGTGCTTGGGCTTTCCTACTCGAGGGTGCTGAGCCTGAAGATGTTACCTCTGGGCCGTTAACAGCCCGATGGTATAGTTCCATGCCAAACAAAAAATAATGAATGGCTTACTTCCGCAATTGTCTACTTTCTTATTTGTCTTCAGGGAGGATTCCTTTGCTCAGGTAGTTAATCAGTGTGTGACGCTGCCCTGTTACGGATCATGTGTCTGGGATTTCAAAGTTCATCAGGTCCACAGGGGATAACTCAGCCACTACCTACTGATCGTTGAATCTTCGAACGCTTCGCCATCATTTGAACTTTCCTCTTGACAGGCAAACTCTACTCCCGAAAATTGTTCAGGAGTGCTTTCATTCTCTCCGGCTGATCTGGTGTGCAGATGCCCTCTGTGATGAAAACTTCTTTGACTTGATCGACGATCAGTTGAGAGCCGCTGAAGAGGGTGACCTCCCTGGCCCCCAGTATGTAGGCTAAGTAAAGAGCTTGAATTATGGCTTCATACTCTGCTTCGTCGATTTAAGCTCTGGCAGTCTTGCGAAATACCATCCCAACGAGTGACCTAACCCACATATCGAGATCAACTTTTTCCTTTTTCAGGTTCACTTCAATGCTGATTTCCCAACATCCGCGCTTGATCATTTCTTGATTTCTGATTGACTCCTCCGTCTGTGGTTTCAGCTTCTCCACAACGTCATACTCTCCCAGTATCTCGGCCCATTATGCCATCTCCTCTCCGGGTTTACAAAATATGGTCCGTACCGGTATGGAGGAGATCATGTTAACCGTATAGTCAAGAAAATATGTGCGCAGTTCCTGGGTCGCCATGATCGTGGCCGCAGTAAACTGAAAGAGCAAAGGCAACAACCTATCTCGACGCGATGGTCTTTTACTGGCGTACTTCACTAGGAATTGTCTCCCATCCTCTTCCCGTGAAAGGACTGCATTCCATGTTATTTCTAATATTGAGACATATAATAATAAATGCTCACCTGGTTTTGGCTCAGTTATCATCGGAAGCTGTAGGAGCTGCATTTTTAGTCTGGGCTATCGTTAGGTAACTCTGTATCAGCCATAGGGGCCCCATTGTCTTTGTAACACCTCGGAAAGCTGACATACTAATTTCGTGGCCGTGGGGACTAGCTGATCCATCACCGCCAACCGATCCCGTAGTTCATTGATCTCTTCTCTGACCTCTTGCTCCATGGCCTCAAACTCTATTGACTCCTCTTCAGCCATGTTTATTTTTGCTACCAGCCACACACCAAGATCCTCGCTGTAGGTTGGGCGATACTCTCTAAGTGAAAACCGCTTACCCCGTAAGTCAACAATCCAGCACAAGGTCGGGTATTTGAAAACCTGATGAAGTATTGAGGGTACTCCCTTGACACTGTGTATCCATGGTCGTCCCAAGATTACGTCATCTGGTAAATTGCAATTCAATACCTAGAAGGAGGTTATGCTCGTCACGCCCAGTATATGAACCGATAGAGCTAATTCTCCGTCAGGCTCTTCTCGGGATCCATTGAAACAAATTATTTTTTTGGTGCTTGAGGCTACTTGACAGCATAAACCATTATTTCGTATGTTCACGCTGCTTTTTGTATCGACCATGGCTCGCTGGACGTCTACGTCGGATATTTCCACATGCACGACGAGGTCGCCTTGATGTTCAGCCTCTTCATCCAAATCAAACAGGATTGGACCTTTCAATTAGCATGGCACCGTAGTCCCCCATGCGATGTTGGGTTCCATAGTTGACAATATTGTGTTGATAGTCTTCGGGTTTTCGAAATCTTGTGCTTTAGAACGCCGCGGTCCTTCTTCAACCAGATCTTTGAGGTGTCCTTGTTTCAATAGATGCTCGATTTTAACCATCAAGGCTTTACAGTCGACTGTGGCATGACCATCCTTGAGATAAAAATCACAATATGGTGTTATGTTCCTCCCCTAGATCTTTTTATGGTAGGCGGCCATTGGACCCTTGGACCTAATCTACCAAAGTGATTGGCGACTAGATCCACGATGTTGACTTGTAAACCAATATCTCTGAAGTTACGAGGTTCTATCCGCTTCTCTTGAGATCCTGATGCCCGAGAGTTGTTTTGCCTTCCAGCTCCTGATTGGTTCTAAGCCTTTGACTTCACCCTTTTTTTGTTCTCTTCTCCTTCTAAGAAAGGCTCCCTGCTCTCTTCCTTCACTCGTCTTCGGGGTTATAAGAGTTGTCATGCTCCAAGTGAAGCTTTTCAATATACCTTTGATGCAACGCACTCCATGTGTTCATGAGGTGCTGGGTTAAGCTCCACTGCAACTCCCTAGTGGCCCACAATCCCTTTGAATTCAAACTCTCGCCAAAGGCTATGCGCTCCTTTAGAAATCTATCAAAGTAGTCCTTTAGTAGCTCATTGTCTCGTTGATGTATCTCGAAGATATCTTCCATACTCTTTTCCCGCTTGCGGGCACAAGAATGCACTTTCTTGAAAAAGTCTTGCATCAGAGTGAATGATTTGATAGATCCCATTGGTAGCTGAGTGTTGAACCCCAAAAAAATACCTGGAAAGGTAAAATTTGAAATATCAACTGAATCGACTAATTCTTTTGGAGCTTTTTGAGTCGCTGATTTAAGGAAAATAGGGAACCAAATTAAGCAAATGCGTGCAAAACTTCATTTTTTAGAAAAGCGAGGTCTTTCAGAGATTCTAATGGTAAGAGGTTTTGTTAATTTTAAAAGAAGGTTTATAAGGCACTTTTGAAATTCCGTTAACAACGGTTAATCCGACAGGTTTCTAAAATATTTGCAAATATGCTTTTCTAGAAAAAATTATCTAAAATAGTTAACTAAAATAAAACTTATTTGCGAAAATGATTTAACTCGCTCGCATTTGCTAAAATGGCTCCAATTTGTAATAAGTGGAAATAGCAACTCCAATAAAGGTAATGAACATAAAGTAAAACAATCAAATATGTTGATTCATAAATGAATTATTCTACAAGATTGTTTACACAAATATCCTAAGAAAAAGGGAAGACAAAGTTAAAGATTGAACCTGAAGAGACCAAAGATGCAAAATATGCAAGGAAGCTGAAACAAAATTTCTCCTCTTGACTTTGTACTGGAGACGCAGCAGCTTGACAACAACTAATGGATTGAACTTCAACTAAATGAACTTGGATGAGCAAGGTCCAATTTAAATTTGGACTTGAAGTCACGTAGTTCCAAAAGGAACTCAACCCCGGGCGTTCATGCAAAGAAACAAAGAGGTAAACGATTAATACAATATCCAAGAATCAAATACATTTCATAAATTGAGAAAGAATAAAAACTGCATGCTGAGTGTTTCAAAAGAGCAGTACAACCAAACTAACGAGAAAAGCAAAAACATAATCTTGCATTTGAGATACAGTCATGAAGATTAAACAAGTTTTATCGTTTAGCCACCAAACAAAATTTCTAATGCTAAATGAAGGAACTTCAGATATGAGAGCTTAGAAGAAAAACAATCAGGGCAGTAAAGATTCACTTTTATTTACATAAACCATGTTGAGATAATTATCTCAGCCTAAAGCCAATTAGAACCTAACTATAGAAAGCACATAGAGACCAGCTTTTCAGGATTGAGAAGATAAGCCATTTAAGAGAAGATGGGACAGTAGACAAGACTTGAATTCTTGCAAAGTTTAACTAAGCTTAACACATTTTTCTTTGATTGTTTATGAAGCAACATACTAGATTATAATCCTTCTTTCCTATTAAATAGGCAGCCTCCCACAAAATATAACTAAAAGAAATGACTCCAAGAGTTAAGCAACAATATAGTCCTTTTTCAAGATGCGATGCAGACAGAAACACAAGAATAAAAGTTACTCTTGAAGTTTTCAAACCAGAGCATAAGAAGTCATACATTTTCTAAAAAGAAAAAAAAGAAATGAAAAATGCTTATTTATCGCAACAGCGACAAAAACTCAAACTTGAATCAAACTTCACCATTAATTCCTACAGGTTCATAAATTAGATCTTAATGTCTACATCTTCACATTAGTCAACGTTAATCTAGCAAAGAAGGCAAATACACTAAGAGAAGGCTGAGACTTTACAAACGCTAAGCCATATAAAGAACAAGAAGATTGAACAAGAAACCATATGGAAATTGGAGCTGAAACAATAACAGGACTGACAAACAAATGGAAACTAGATTTATGGCTGAAACTGAAAAAGCTTAAACTCTGCTTCATTTTATTCCCAGCTGAACATCTCAAATAGGAATATTAATCCTCAATTCAGGCGAAATGATACTAGCGCAAGGTAATTCAATTCTTTAGTTTGTGGTATAGAGTTTTAGCTGCTTCTACCTCTAAACAACCAAAGCCAAACCTAACTTCCCTGCTCCAAAACAATACCAGACATCCCCCTTTATGACCTGCTGCATCTCTTTCTAAACAGACCAGACACATGCAAATTCCCTCTACTCCTCTACTCCTACCTAAAAATCTATTCTTCCTCGACTGAGCTAAGCATGACCAAATCCCTCAAATCCTCAAAGAAAAATCAGCAACGCCCCACATCAAACCAAAAGTCACCAGTCTCCAAAACACCTCTACACTTATCCTGAACAAAGCCCATAACCAACCTGCAACCTCTCAAAAACTCCAGGAACTAACTCCTCACACAGCACCTAAACTAACAACTCTAAACTACCAGAACCTCTCCAACTACAACAAACAAAGACTATTCCACACCATCTGTAAACAACCAGGACTACTTCCCACACTTGCAACACCCAGGAAAAAACCCTTCACACCACTTGCAAACAACCAGAAGCAAAAAGAACTGATGCTAATAACCTGCTTCACTTAAACCATCACCTGAACCAAACTCCCTCGTTTTGAATATCCTTCTGGACCCTTTCTGCTTCTACTTCTAACTAACCAAAGCACTAGACCATACTTTATTCATCACAAAATAAAACCCTTAACTTTCAACCTTCAGATGCCCACAAGAACATGAAACACCAACAAGAGGAGAAACAAGAATATTTAAGAAGAAACATGGACCTAAGAGAGGCAGAAACATGAAAAGGAAAACCATAGAAGGACAGGGAAACTAGGGAACAAAACTTACCTCTAATCCTAACTAAAACGGGAAACTGAACATAGGAAACATATATGCAGAATGCTAAGTTAAGCATAGACTAAAGGAACTCTGAAATGTAGAAACTCAACTACACAACCATTACTTAAGAGCTGATCAACTCAGGCTGAAGAGTTTCAAGAAGCAAAATGAACTTCACAATTTCCAGCTTAAAGCCATGATTTTTTTGCAACTAAGCTATCAAGGATTCAAACATTACTGGATCGAGCGAAAGATCCAAACACGAAACATAACTTCATATTACATTTACGACAAACACATAAATTGAAATTACATTAACCAAACTCAAGTACTTTCAGCATGGTTTAGTCAAGCAGATTGAATTAAAGAAGAAAAAAGATGTGAAATCACGAGCATTACCTCTTTGCGGGCAGTGAAAAGGGCCGAGAAGATCCGAGGTCCTTACACTCGAACAAAACAAAGTAAAGGAAGTGAAAGCGAGCTAAATTATATGCTGAATGCCGGTCGATATTATGTTCTTAATGACTTAAAGGGTCTCCCCCTAAAACTGCTTACATTTGATAAGATATTTTCCTACAAGTTCATGTTCCAGGTCGCCCCCTCTTCCCTTAACAGCCGCTCTCCCCCTTTTTCAACTGAATTCCAAGGATTTTATAAGAACCAATTTAGGGTTCTTGAGGGCTACCCAAAAATACCTAAAATGACCTCTAACGGGGCTCTAATAGATAAGTTTTGTACACATTCGCTGAGTTGGAGAAGGGGGGTCAGGGAGGTACGGAGTTTTGGCATTTTTGATTCAAATTTTGGGGGGAATCGGGGAAAATCAGGGTAATCGGGTCTAGGGTTCGCGGGTCAAAGGGAAACAGGTTGAGGGATTTTTATTTAATTTTTGATTTTGGGGAGGGAGTATAATGTATATGTGGGTTTACATGGGTGTGTTAGGTTTAGGGTCGCACCTTGCACAGTTAGCCCCTATAATAACTAAACTAAATGGAGGGTTGCGCGGATAAGACATAAATTAGGTTATGCTTTTATGAAATTTGCTCTTTTCCTTTAAAATCAACAATTTACATTTAATTTTCAAAATTGACCTTGTTTTTAAAATAATTAGATATTGGTTAAATTTTCGGGGACAAAATTAGGTGCCAACACTGAGTATACCAAGCGAGGGCCCCTTTAGCCAGGGTCTAGCCAAACCTCTTCACTAGAGCAGACTGGATCCTCAGTAATCTCATTACTCTTCACAGCCGTGTAATACGCAGTAATATGATCGTCCGGATCAGTCATTCCGTCATACTTCAAGTTATCCGGTAAGCAAAAGTTCTTTGAAATGCAGACCGGTGCAGCACTTGCTTTGTATACACGTTTATAAAACTTCTGCTCATTTACCGTGGTAACTTGGGATAGAGCACCCGGCACATTACCAATTCAGTGAATGGCCTTCATCTCTTTTATGAGGTCCTGAATGACATGAGCTCCTTTGAGTTCTTGGTTGTTTATTGTGACGAGCCTCCAGTGGCGGCATCCATATTGAGCCTTTGATTAGGAGCTGATGCTGGTGAATTATTCGTGGGTGCTGGTACTCGCGGGGATGCTGGCCTCTGAGACGATTCGCAAACATCGCTCCTAACTTCTGGGATATCCCATAAACTATGTTGTTCGAGTTCTGCTCGGACGCAGTTTTGAGGAGATTTACAAGGAAACCTCTGAATTTAGAATTACCTCCCACAAGTTGATTGCCTTCCCCGTTGCTAGTAACAAGGATTGATTCTCGAGAGGTGTCTTTCGGCTGCTCAACGGGACCCCTAGGCTATATGCTGGGATCATCGGTATCCTTTGCACACTTGTCTACTGCGTCTGCAATGTTATTTGGAATGCTATCATCGTCAGTCATGATTGCGCTTTTTCCTTTGTAGAAAACCTACAATTGTCTGGGGCCCACGGGGGGCGCCAAACTGTTTATGCAGAAAATTGTACGTCTAAGTTAAATAATTATTTATGATTAGGGTCACAAATAATACAGTAACCACAATGGAAACGTATGTAAATATAATTAAAGTAGTAATAAATAAATAAGATGAAATAATTAAGAAAAAGGAAGAGTAATTATTATTCCTTGAGAATAGCTGGATTCGGTGTTGAATCGCCTCATGTACAATACAATGTAAGGAGGGGGTATTTATTGTAGTGATAATCCTAAATAAGATAAAATACAAAGACTAATAAGGCTATGGGCCTATAAACCAAAGCGGTGGAATAAACTAAACCTAACAAGGAGACTGTAAACCCTAGGCAATGGAATGTATACCCATGCGTCCTATGGCCATGCCGCCTAAATGGTATTTGGCTCCAAGAGCGGGCGTGTATCCTCTGCGCCTGGTAATTTGTAAGATAAGTCTAGTCTTGCCAGCTGGACTCGTATCCTCGTAATAGTAGGTGACATATTTTTGCCTACACAAAAATGAGGAACTATGTCCAGGTACATTTATGTGGTTATCTTTGTTAAGAATTATATCAAAAGTAATTGCCTTATTCGTGCATCATTAATCCTTCTTTTGTATCTAACTTTCCTACTTTATTGGTATTATTTCTTATCAGTTATAATTTCAAATTTAAAGCCTACCCCACTTTGATTAGAAGTCTTTATGACAAACTCTTCCATAACCATCACATCACCAGCTTTTCCCGATTCCCAAACACTTAAAAGGTGTTTTCCTTTTATGAGTCATCATTATTTTTCCTTTTCAAGAACCATCAAAACTCTTCTCTTCCTCAATTCTCTCTTCACAAACCCTTACCAATTTCATACTTTCTCTTCCAAAATTCTCAAATATTCAAAAATGTCTCAAGCACATTCCTCATCCGACTCACCCACAAAGACATCAACCGAGGCCTCACAAAGCTGTACTTAGAAATCAAGTGCATCTATCTTGGCTGAAAGATTGGCAAAAGCAAGGGAAAAAGTTCATAGAAAAATTGGGAAGAAAGTAGCAATGTCTACGCCCAAATCAACTGCTTCGTCTGCAACACCTGTCATTTCTGACATACATGCTACAGAGGTAAGAGCTGACATGACTCAAACTAGTTCTACTGTGCATGATTCCATTCTTAGCCCTAAGAAGATAAGTACAGAAATATTAGTTACAGGGATGGATGAACTAGTTAAATTTGTAGATGTAATGGAGTCAGAAAGTGATATTAACAGGAGGAAGGTGGTAGGAGAAAAGGGTAGTGATTTTAGTATGAGAACTGGTAATGCTATGGTAGAAAATGATGTTACAAGTGTGGTAAAGGGTATGGCTAGTATAGATGCTGTCAAAATTGCTCTAGCAAAATTGAAGTCTGTGGAATCTCAGAAGGGCCTAGTCGACGAACCTAGTTCGAAGGCTACTCCCTTAAAGAATGTAAGGGAAGAGGTGAATGTCAATGGTCCAGTTAGTGATGGGCAAAAATCTGCGGAGGTTTCTAAGGAACATGAAAGGGAACTTGTTTTTTCTTCAGTTCCTGATACAGGACTGGACTTGACTGAATCTGATAAAGAGGAAGCAGAAAGAGAGTGGGAAAAAGGATGGTTTTGAGAAATTGGATGGTGTTGAAAAAAAAAAAGCAAGAGGAAGTTTGGAGAGGAAGATAAGAAGGTGACTGAAGAGGATGAGGAGGTAGTCTTCTTGAGTGAAACAAAGGATGAGGAGAAAAAATAATAAGGGAAAGAAAAGGAAGTTGATGAAAGAGGGAAACGTTGTGGGAAAAAGTAGGTTGGTAAATGAAAGTGAAGATGATGGGGGAAGAAAATGAATATGACTTAGAAAGTATGGAAGAAACAACTGTAGTTCCTAGGAAGGTTGCTACCAGATCAGCATTTGAAATAACAGGAAGAAAAACTCCAAAAATTTTCTGAGAAGAAGAAGGCTGAAAAGGTGGAACAGAAAAAGCAAGCCCCTGTTGAGAAGAAGAGTCTAGAAAATGAGAGTAGTGATTAGGATGGTGATTATAATGATCCAGATGACTCTGATTCAGAAACCTCAGAGGATTTTAAGAAGAAGAAAGAAGACAAAAAAGAGGTTGACAAGGTTGCCTTCTATGCTACAAAGCAAGTGTTGCATGGAAGTATTTGGTCTGATGTAGAGGAACCAAAAATGAAGCCTTTAGTTGAAAAGGTTAATGCACAAGGTTGGACAAAGTTGTTTTCCGAAGAGATGAGGTGTTTGTATGCAGAACGGGTGAGGGAATTGCATGTGAATTGCAGAGTTGCTGATATGAGAGTTTTCTCAGAGGTTGAAGGAATTGAAATTGAGTTTGGGAGATCCAAGTAGGGGATGATTTTAGAGGTTCCTGCTGAAGGGTATTGCAGGTACTTGAAGTTAAAATGGCCAAAGAGAACTAGAAATGTTGCTTATTTGGATATGACTAGGAAGTTCACTAGCCAGACTTGGAAAAGAAAGAAAGGTTGAGAAGAAGGAGATGGAACCAAATCATCAGCTGATCTTTGAGTTTTTGCAAAGGTTTCTTCTACCAAGGGGTGTGAGGAACAGTGAAGCATGTGCAATTGACTTAACATACATGGACCTGCAGGATAGAAGTGTCAAAATAAATCTGTCTGGAGTTATCATCAGACACATTAAGAGGATTGCAGACACTAATAAGAAGGGACATTCTCTTATGCATTCCTACATATTACAGCAGATATTTGAACACTGAGTGCCTCTCAAGAATGGAAAGAAGTCAACACATCATCAGATGTTTGGTATGAATGTATTGAAGACGTGATTTCTTCAAGGGGAAGAGTCCATCCAAATGTCCAATGCAGGTTAAGATGGAGAAAGCTGATGAAAGTGAGGATTTTGGACCTAAAGAAGTTGTTGCAGCTGTGAAGGAACTGGAGCAATATTAATTGGAGCTGAACGAGGAAAATGTAAAGCTGAAGAGGCAGTTGAAGCTGAAGGATCAAGAAATTGATCGATTGACCATTGAGTGCAATAGACATCAGGCCGAGTTAGTTTTGAAAGAGCCAGCAATTCAAAGAATCTGGATGCACTTGTCAAGGACTTCAAACTTTGACCTTAGACCTCATTTGCTCAGTTCCATTCCAAGAACCTTACCTTTTTCCCTCCTTAGTGATGCATGAATAAGACAATTGTTTTCTTTTGATCTGTACTTAATGGGCCATATATGTATTGTGCCCTAGATAATTGGTTTTAAATTGCTTGTATTTTAGTTAAGTTTGTTTTATATTGTTGTTTGGTCCTTGTGGGCCCTTGGATGTGTTGCATGGCTTATGTTAACTTGTTGCTTTGAGCTATTGTCTGGAATGTATTAACTTGTTATTGCAGATCTTTCCGATGATGCTAAAAGGGGAAAAAAAGGAAATGTTGTGATGTTTCTGACCCAATTTATTTGTTTTAGATCTCTTTCAAATTATTTTTGTTGTTACTTTGTCTTGGTGATTGTATGTACAAGTTCTTTGACAAAATTTATTTGTAATCATCAAAAAAGGGAGAATTTGTTGAGGTGATTGTTTTGAAGATTGCCAAACTAAGGACTTGGTGAAGAACCTAGTCCTTCAGAGAAGGCATGACTGATCAAAATATTACGAGGTGTAAATCCGTGCGGAACTAGGAAAGGTTGTGCGTGTATGTTTACTTATCCTAGTCAACAAAAGAAGTTGTGTTGAGGTTGTCTCTATGAAGTGTGAACAAGAGTTGGTACTAAACAAGGAGTATATCACTGGAGATCTTCACTTACCATAACTGTGAAGATTCATAGTGAGAAACTACTAGGGTTACGTAACCCATATAAAAGCAAGTAGTTGAGGCAGCCGTACTCATTCATTCACAATAAGAGTCGAGAACAAAGAAAAGGTGATCCAGTTATTCTTGTATGTTTGAACACTTGTTGACAATCATTGAAGAACTCAGGGCATAAATAGTTGTTTGTTTAGGTTGTTTATTAGAGTTTTCATATTACTGTGTATTGAGGGTTTTACCTATCTGCTTATTCTGAGAAGCTATTGTAAAAGGTGAACTTTGTGAGATTACTTTGTAAAACTAGAGTTTAGCTTTGAGAGAGATTAGGGTCTAGGGTGTAGCCCCTTGGTTACAGATTTTGTAATCTAAAATCTGCTCATTATGTTAGTGGAATTATTTTCAAAATACCAGAGTGCGGGTCGTGGTTTTTCTCCCTTAAGCAAGGAGTTTTCCACGTAAAAATACCGTGTTCATTACTTTCTGTTTAACTCTTTGGTTTTGGTGTTTATTGGAAATAGTTGTCAAAAGATCTAGGTTCTTATGTTAAAGGGCCGAGTTCTTCAGCGAAAATCAGAGGACACTGTTGAACCTCCCCCATCTTCTAGTGTCCTTAGGTGGTGCTTAGAGTATAACACCATAGATCTCTGGATTACTGAACAATGATAATCAGCTTCATTCTGATCGTAACAAGCTCACACTGTGCTATCTCAAGCTTGGTAACTAGCTTTTTTGAAAGATCTTTTGCATATTATCAGGAAACACAGAGAAATCATAAAAAAGAGCCATATTAATTCTTGCATGCACTTTAAACTAGAGACAACTAAGAGTATTCACTAAGCAAGTCTAGATCCGCAATAGATTGATCTGGATGCTCATTGTGGAGTCTGAAAAATGTGAAGGGTGTAATCTTTAAGCATGAAAGTTAATATTGTTGCTCATCGAGATGAGATAAATCAAAATGCACCTGCTATGTTCAAGTCACTTGGTGCAGGATAACGGGTCGTCGCCAAGAAATTTTCAATCCTCAACAATTTCATATAAGGCCACATTAGCAAAAACGTCAATTGACTGTGATGGAAAGAAACCAACCATAAGTAGTAGTTTATTTAGCAACATATGTCCCAAGAAGAAATGAGGATAATATAACTAATCGTTAGCATGGCTAATTTTCTAAGGACAAACCAACTCTGTGTTTACCTAAATCTCATCAAACCAAAGAATATTGGCACCTATCCTTCCATCTAATTGGTTACAAGAAGCTTGTCACCAGCATCTACAATAATGTTTTGCTCCATCTACTTCTTCCATATCTTGAGCATATGTTGTGGCCGGCCAATTGCAACATTTGAAATCAAAGAACTGCAGTAGGTTAAAAACATATTCTAATCAAAGGGAACAATATTTTGATTACTCAATCAATTGAACAATCAAAATGCATGACTCAGCATACTACTTTCCGTTTGAAAGGAATCACCACAGAATTTAGTGAAAGGAAAAGTTCTGATGTATAAGATGATGCAAATTTTCAAATAGTTTCACACTGAAACAGAGGAATTTACTCAATATTTTGTTTTTCCTATTTTTTTCCCCTTACTTTTTTTAGAACTATTTGTTCTTTTTAGCAGTCAATGACACATGAACATGATAGAAAGCTAAGAAAAGAAGAAATTTCTCAAAAATGTTTTAGGAGGGCAAGCTAGAATTATGCACTTCCAAACAGTATCTACTAGGTATTATCATGCAAGTTCAGTTATTGAATTTGATGAAAATCTTTGCAGTTAATATTCAGAATCTGTGAAAGGGAGTTATGGAACAATCATTCAATATTATTAAATCCAAAAAGTATCATAAATGGGAAAGGAAAGGAACTGCTGCAGGAATTACAAATTACAGTCATTAGGAGTAATGAATTTTGCATGTCAATTTTGACTAATGCATGCAAAGAAAGAATTACAAAAAGCAATTAGTTTTTCCTCCAAGAGTACATTTCTCAAGCTTCCTTCAAATGTTAAGTGGATGTCTCTATGATTAGACTACTATAAAAGATACCATTATGTATATAGTATATGTACTATCTTATGTATGAACATATTATATGAACATTTTAGCGTCATTGTCGTAGATCTCTCACCAAATCGGGCATTCAAATCAAATCGTGTGAGTTTATCATTTTTAACATAATTAATCATGAGTATTGTGAAGATACTAGACTTGAAAGATTGAAGTGTAAGACTAGAAACTTAAAGGATGTAATTAGACAATTCAGGAAATTAGATTAGAATGTCATTTAAGCACCAACTATAAATAATTAGATACAACTAAGTACTCATTCAGTTAGCTTCTTCCTTAAGCTGAGCTAAGAAGATCTCTCTCTCTCTCTCTCTCTCTCTCTCTCTCTCTCTCTCTCTCTCTCTTAAACAATAGCAGTTCAATAAAAATATCTTGAGTTCTAAGTTTCATTTGCTTGTTATCATGGTATCAGAGCGGGCAGTCGCTGTTTGAGCATGCAATTGCTTGAAATTACAGTAGTAATTAGACATACACAGCCATTAACAAAGCTTCTGAGCTCAATAACAATGGTGGAAATCGAAACCCTAACCCTAGATCACAATAACCCACTATTTCTTCAAGCTTCTGATGTTCCTGCTATGATCCTCATATCGACAAAACTCACAGGGCCAGAAAATTACGCCTTGTGGAGTACATCAATGAAAATGGCACCGCTAGGAAAAGGAAAAGTAGGGTTTATTGATGGAACATGTGTGAAGAGCAGTTACAAATGAGCTTTGAGCTCACAATGGGAGAAATGCAACGCAATAGTGTAGTGTTGTATTAGGAGTACAGTTGCGAGCGAGTTGATGCCAAGTATTGTGTATGCTTCAAGTCCAAAAAAGGTATGGAATGATTTCAAGGAAAGGTTTGATAGATCAAATTTGACCGGGATCTATCAATTATGGACTGAAATCGCCACTTTGAAATAAGGCACTAGCTCAGTAACTTCTTATTACTCTAAGGTGAAGGATTTTTGGGATGAATTAGATGTATTAGTTCCTTTGCCTTCATGTGAGTGTAAGGAGTCTCGGCCATATCTTATGCATTTAGAACAACAACGCTTGTTGCAGTTTTTAATGGGTTTGAATGAAATTTTTAGTATTGTGAGAAATAGTCTGTTGCTGAGAGTTCCAACCCCCTCATTAAATGATGTTTATGCAACTTTAGTTCAAGAAGAGAGTCAGTGAGTGCTAGGTGTTATAGATGTTAACAGAGATCCTTTAATAATGATGGTTGGTTGAGGAAAACCTTTCAAACCAAAAACAAACACTAGTTACTTGTGAAGAGTGCGGCTGTAAAGGCCATTCAAAGGAAAACTGCTACATAATCATTGGCTTACCTAATGATTTCAAAAGCAAGAAAACTGATGATCCAAGGGGCAAGAAGAAGACTGGCAATTGGGGGAACAAAATTTTTGCTAACAATATCAATGCAGAGGAGAACACTACTAAGGAGCTAGTTGGAACACAATCTGCAGCTCAATGCCATTATCAGACAGAAGAGGAGTATGTTCAGGTTATGAGATTGCTGAACAAATCCTCAGAAGCATAACGCTCAACTGGTTTAGCAAGTACAATATTACTGTCAAACGCACCAATATGTGATTGGATAATAGATTTTGGTGATTGGATAATAGATTCTGGTGCTTCACATCACATCATTTTTAATGAGGACTTGCTTAGTGATATCAGGAGAGTAAATGGACAGGGTGATAAAGAATTCAGTTACCCACATGAGAAAGGTGTGAGATTAAACATGCATGCAAAGCTCAACTTTTAGGGGATCATTGTATAAGAAATGTATTGTATGCACCTGATTTCAAGTTCAACTTATTATCCGTTTCAAAACTCACTAAAGAAATCAATTGCTCAATCACCTTCTACCCTGAATTCTGTGTGTTTCAGGGTCTTTACAATGGCAAGGTGTTGGGGATTGGTAAAGAGTCCACTGGGCTATACATAATGGAAGGTAAATATGACAAGATTGTAGCAGCAAATATAGTAGAAAAAGAAGCAAAAACTCTATGGCATCTCAGATTAGGACATGCCTCATTAAAGTCAATAAAGCACATTCCAGGACTAGAAGACAAAGTTCATGATAAAGAACCAAAGCACTGTGAAATCTGTCCTTGGCAAAACAATGCAGATCTCATTTTCTTGTTAATAGTACTAAGCCGACTGGTATTTTTCAGCTTGTGCATTTAGATGTTTGGGGTCCTTACAGAATCCCACCATATTATAGAAAGCAATGCTTTGTTATTATTGTGGATGATTATAATAGATATACTTTTATTCAAAATGTGAGGTTTGTTATTTGCTGAGAACTTTCTTTCTATAATAAAGAATCAGTTTGGACTTTGTGTAAAGGTTCTGCAACCCGATAATGGAACTGAGTTCTTTAATTCATGTTGCAATGAGTTGTTAGCATCCTTAAGAACCATCCACCAAAGTAGTTGTGCCTATACACCTCAAAAAAATGGGGCGGTTGAGAGCAAATATAGGCACATTCTTGAGATGTCAAGGGCACTTAGGTTTCAAAGTGGAATTCCCATCAAATTCTGGGGAGATTGTGTAAAGACTGTTGTATACCTCATGAATAGATTATCAACTTCTCTCTTGTAAGGCAAGTGTCCTTATGAGTTGTTGTATGATAAACCAGCTAACATGTCTCATCTAAGGGTTTTTGGATGTCTTTGTTCGGCTGCTACTCTACCTAAGGGAGATAAATATGCACCTAGGGAAGGAGAACAGTTTTTATTAGTTATTCAGGGACACAAAATGGTTATCGACTATATGACATGGAAAGTGATACCATCCTGGTAAGTAGGGATGTCATCGTTAAGGAATTTATTTTTCCTTTCAAAACTGCCTCATTTAACATTGAACAAGATATGTGATCACGCCCAACTACACCTTACAAGTTATTCTGTGTGATCACGCCCAACTACACCTTAAAGTTCCAAGGTCGAATCCAACAAAGAACACTCGAAGTCTAGTCGTTATTCTAACTAATTTATCTATCGATCAACTTCTAGAGGGTTTTATCTTAAGTTGGGTTTATAGTATCAACTAATTAACAACAAAATTAACAAGTAAATAAATAATAAATTATAGAGAAAGGATTAATTCAAGAGATGGAAACCTAGGATTGATCTTCCCAACTCCAACCTATGTATTAGAATAAACATTTAACGAATTCAACTTGATTCTTTCTGTTGAATACTTGCTCTAAATTCACAACTATTCACTCTCGTGTAACAATTATAACTTTCACTAACCAATTTTTTAATTCATTAATGAAGATATGCAGGACTACAAGTATTGTTCACAATCGGGTTCAATGGTCACAAATCACCCTGTTGACAACCTAAGTAATACTTTGGTTTTAAGTTGAAATATTGCTAAGTGTTTAACCCTAACTCATGAATCTATACTTAGACACATAAAAATAAAGGGGACAATCAATTGGGGGCCCTTCCAATCAATAGCAAATAAAATGTAAACACTTAGATAGGAAGAATTAACAAGTGTTCATTCATTAAAGTAATTATTCGCCACACATAAGTATTGGAGTGGTTTAATCAATCCTAGAATGGGTAATTTAGCCACTCATGTTTATCACAATCATGTCAAGATAATTCATGAACGAATTAGTTACCAAAACAAAGGAAATATTTAAGAAAAACTCTTGTGTTCTTGAAGTCTCCAAGCTCTTGCCTCATTTTGCACCTTCTCAAGTCAAAAGTTTTGTTTTGGGCGTGTTTTAGGGATTTTATACCATCCCCATAGACCCACACAAGTAGAAAATCCAAAATAAACTCATATTAAAAACGTCCGGAAATTAAGCCTACCGCGCCGCGCAGCGCATTGCATAGCGTGGTGCGGTAGGGAAAAATTTGTAGGTCTTCGAAATACACATCTCTCTGGATCTCGCCCCTGTTGCGTCGGGTAGCGCAATGCCCAGCGCGGCGCAATAGGCTTATTTTACTGCTTGTTCACCTTTTTTTATTTTTCATCCACGCATTCGTTCGCTCGACCCTCGGGCTTCTACTCAGACTTTAAAACCCTTGTTTTTACTAAACTTTGCTCCACGAATGCCTCATATCATCAACATAATTCCTACAACATGAAACACACTAAATGAGAGAAATTTAGCTCAAAGTGCTAACAAATATGACAGGTAGAAGCATGAATACGAGGCGAAAGTATAGGAAATATAATAATATCTAGCCTCGTATCAACATCCCACACTTAAACCTTTGCTCGTCCTCTAGCAACTTATAACTTGAACTCAAGACACATCAAAATCACTCACATAATGACTTGAGTTTATATAGGCACTTAACAAGTTGCATATGCACTCATTATGCTTTGTTCGCACAAAATTCATGCCAAGAATATTTATAAATTATCAAGTGCATCAAATCAGCCTCCCAATCCTATATCAACTCCAGACTCACTCAATAAGTCACGCAAGTACTTGCTCTATTCAAGAGACTAATAAAAGAGCTCGTTTCTCATAAATCATGTGCCCTCACAATCAAATCAAAGTTTAGAGCAGGAATTCACTCAAGAAAATGATCATGAAGCAAAAGTTCACATATAAATGAAACACTCACTCTCAGAAAAGAACTCACATGCAATACAAGACATACCATAAGTTTTCCCATAGTGTGGGACTCGATTAATGTCCATCTACTCGGCTAAGATCAATTAGGACTTCTTTTGGTTGTATTGTAGGCAATGGGACGAGTAAGATACATATAGATAATAGTGATTAACCACCCCAAAATATTTAATATACCACAATTATTTCAAATATTTTTCCTCCCAACTAATCTTTGTTTTACCATCACAGAGTCAACTTTCACCAACCTTTTTCTTTAAGTAAAGGTAGGAGCTAATGATAGAGATTGCTACTTTTCTTTCTTCTATCTTTCAAACACAATATTTTTTTTCATATTTCATATTTTAATTATCGCAAAATATTCTATGTTTTTTTAAGTAAATCCCTCCAATAGCATCCTCCTAAGCACTTTTTGTCTTCCACCAACAACCACAAGTTTTTCACTTTATTAATTAGCCCTTTTAGACTCATAACACCACAAATAAAACTCACAGATATTGAATACAAGAAATAGGAATTCCAACCGCTCTCAAAAAAAAAGGCTAAAGGCTCAAAAGGGTCAGCTAAGGTCAAATTTCACTAGTAAACATCTAATTCTGAAGCTTCAAACAACTTGGCTATAAAAGGAATGCCTATATCACTTCCTATCCGAGAAAACTTCTCATTTTGCTTTGCACACATACCGGGCAAGTTCTAGACATCAAGTATTAAACATGGAGAAAATAAAATTCTCACTCACACATAGCACATAACCTACTCAAAACGGCTCAATTCGCGCTCTCAAACAAAGCAATGACAAGCAAACTCTCAAGCAAATCTTGAGTCAACGTCATGATCATAGGTCTCGATTAATACACTCAGCATTTCTCAAGGCAAATAAATCCTGATATAATACATACATGAAGTTCACATACCACAAATCAAGTATATATATAAAACTAGTCAAAGTGGAGCCAAGACTCTCCCATCCATTTCGTACAGTCTAATCCTAAAAAAAATTACCTATACCCGATTCAAAGTACCTCCTTTGGAAAAGAACCGATGTATAAAGAAAAACCAAAAGGGATTATTAGCACAAATAAGAAGAATCCTCCACCCCACACTTAAAAGCATGCATTGCCCTCAATGCATTAAGAACAAAACTAAGGGTCATAGAGAAACTCTTTAGGGCTCTAAGCCCGAAGAACATCCTTGTGAGCTTTCTTAGGGCACGAGGTACTCAGACTTCCTCATCCAATCAGGGCTTCCTCATCCAATCATACGAGATCACAAGCACCCCACACTTAGACTTCAAAACAGTCAAAACCTGCAAAACAAAGAAACTCACCAAGTAATATCCTTCAAAAGTTAATTTTTTTCGTTTTTTCTATTCTTTTTTTTTAGGTATGAAATTACAATCACGGGTTCCCTCCCGAAAAAATGCCTTAGTTATAGTCGTGACACGACTTCAATCAGCTCAACCCATGGCTCATTCAGGCTCACATGTGTGCACAGACGAACAATTCACACCATCACAATGTCCCTTCAGCATTTTGCCAGTGTCAACAGCTATGCATTTTGCCAATGTCAACAGCTATTTCTTCATCATACAGCTTCAAGATCATCTTCCCCTTATCAACTTCAATCACTGCTCTACCAGTAGCCAAGAATGGATGGCCTAAGATAATTGAAATATCTTTATCAACGGGGCAGTCAAGGACTATAAAATCTACTAGAAACATGAAACTACCCACATGCACAAGTACATCCTCAACTATTCCAACATGGTGCTTTTGTCTTTTATCTGCCATTTGGATTCGCATTGAAGTCTCTCTCATGCTAGTCAAACCCAGCTTGTTGTATACATCAAGCGGCATCAAATTAATGCTTGCACCAGAATCACACAAGGCCTTACCGATTGTGAGATCACTAATAGAGCACGGGACTGTAAAATTACCAGGATCTTGCTTCTTTTTAGCTACAGGCTTTGTGATGACAACACTACATATCTTATTCAACTCGAGCATCTCTACCTCATGAAAGTCAACCTTCTTACACATAAGATCTTTTAACAATTTAGCATATCCAGGTACCTCTCGCATAACCTCAATGAAAGGCATAGTAAGCTTCAATTGTTTCAACAAATCAAAAAGCTTATTAAATTTCAAACCTTTTTGTTGATTTGCCAATATTTGAGGGAATTGCGGTGGTGGTGTTTTGGCCTTGGAGTTCTGATATTTTACCTTCTTCAACCACCTTCTCGACTTCTTTAACAGGTTCTTTGGCAATTACCTTCTCAGTACCAGGAACAGGTTTTGGAGTAGTCTTTTTCTCAGCATGATCATTGCCAGCCAGTTTGGCAAAGTCATCAACAGGCTCAATGTTTGGCACAGTAGGTAGTGCTTCATTAACTAATTCTTGCTCCTTGTCCAAGTCTCTACCATTCCTTAAAGTGATTTCAATCAATTGATAAGGATTTGGATCCTTAGGATTCACCACAATGTCGCCCGACAACGCACCTTGAGGTCTATTATGTAAACCTAGGGACAGTAGTCCCAACTTGGACTCTATACTTTTTATTGCAATGTCATGTGTTGTCACTTGGCCTTGAAGCTGCTTATTAAATCCTATCATAGCCTGCACCATAGTCTTAATCTTAGGTATATCATTCGTTTGTTGTAGGGGTAAAGCTACTTGTTGTTGCACTGGCCTAAATTGACCATGTTGATTGTATTGCTGGCGCTGCCCATAATTAACGAAGTTCACATCTTCAGTATAAGCAAGCAAATCAGCATCAGAAAAACTACTAGGATCGGGAACTTGAGTATGAGCCTGTGAGTCCACTTGGTTAGCAGGTTTCAGCATGTTCCTATTGAATTGATTTAGGGCCACATCCAGCGTAGTTTGCAGCTTTAACGTTTGTTCTTCCATTCCAGAAGTAATACCAGCAGATAAAGCCCCCGTACATGAGCCAGTAGATGCATCTCTTTTAAGCCAGCCTGAGTTTTGAGCCATAGTGTCTAACAGAGTTTTTCTATTCTCAAATGTCTTGCTCAAAAGTGCTCCTCAAGCCGCTGCATCTAGATTACCCTTGATTTGGTCTGCCATGCCCATGTATATCCTTTGCCCCAGCGTTTGGTCAGGAATACCATGATGAGGACACTTTCTCAAATAACTTTTAAATCTTTCCTAAGCCTCTTGCAAAGTCTCTAGCGGGTTCTGCCTAAACATGAGTATCTCATCAACTAGCTTGGTAGTCTTATTGGGTGCAAAGAGCTTCTTCATGAATTTTACCACCAAGTCATCCGACGACGTAATAGAATTAACTGGCAATGAGTCCAACCAATCACTAGAATCTTCTGTTAATGAGAATGGGAACAACATCAACCTCACAACCTCTGCTGGCACTCGAGCCTGTTTTTGAGTTTCATAAATCCTTGTGAACTTTTTCAAGTGCTATTGAGGAACTTACGATTGATCTTCCCAACTCCTACCTAATGTATTAGAATAAACATTTAACGAATTCAACTTGATTCTTCCTATTGAACACTTGCTCCAAATTCACAACTATTCACTCTCGTGTAATAATTATAACTTTCACTAACCAATTTTCTAATTCATTAATGAAGATATGTAGGACTACAAGTATTGTTCAGAATCGGGTTCAATGGCCACAAATCACCATGCTGACAACCTAAGTAATACCTTGGTTTTAGGTTGAAATATTGCTAAGCATTTAACCCTAACTCATGAATCTATTTGTAGACACATAAGAATAAAGGAGACAATCAATTGGGGGCATTTCCAATCAATAGCAAATAAAATGTACACACTTAGATAGGAAGAATTAACAAGTTTTCATTCACTAAAATAATTATTCGTCACACATAAGTATTGGAGTGGTTCAATCAACCTTAGAATGGGTAATTTAGCCACTCATATTTATCACAATCATATCAAGATAATTCATGAATGAATAAATTACAAAAAGAAAAGAAGAATTTAAGAAAAACTGTTCTGTTCTTGAAGTCTCCAAAGCTCTAGCCTCCTTTTGCTCCGTCTCAAGTCAAAAGTTTTAGTTCGGGCGTGTTTTAGGGTTTTTATACTGTCCTCATAGACTCACATAAGTCAGAAATCAAAAATAAACTCGGATTCAAAACGTCAGAAAATTAAGCCTACCGCATCGCGTAGCGCATTACATAGCGAAGTGCGGTAGGGAAAAATCTACACAAAATTCACATCTCTCTGGATCTCGCCCCTGTTGCGTCGCACAGCGCAACACCCAACGCGGCGCAACAGGCTTATTTTACTGCTTGTTCACTTTTTTATTATTTTTCATCCACGCCTTGGTTCCCTCGACCCTCGAGCTTCTACTCAGACTTCAAAACTCTTGTTTTCACTAAAATTTGCTCCACGAATGCCTCATATCATCAACATAATTCCTACAACATGAAACACACCAAATGAGAGAAATTTAGCTCAAAGTGCTAACAAATATGACAAGTAGAAGCATGAATACGAGGCGAAAGTAAATATAGTAACATTTAGCCTCGTATCAATATGTTCTTGACACAATCCACTACCAATCTTGACTATGATGATGCAGCTTTGGAACTTCTGTACAATGACATTTATCCTGCTAGTTTTCACACTCCTTCCCCTGATGATAATCATGGATCTAGTGATAATAATGAAGGCTTATAACTCACAGCAGCAGAGCATTCAATTCTTGACAATACTGGTGATCACTCACCTTTAGTGTATCCTTCTCTTCGTGAAGAGATAGAGTCATCTGAAGCACTTCTATCCCAAGTACCACCAGTTCCTATGACTGTAGCATCATCTTTTATGAATGATCTCACCAACACCAGATCCTAGAGAAAAAAGGCACCACCTATCTAGCTTACAAATTATGTCACACAGAAGAAAGGATGTGTTCAATATCCTATTGCCAACTATATATCCTACACCCATCTTTCTCCTCAATATCAGTCTTATCTAAGCCATTCTCAGTTGACACTGAGCCTAAGACTTTCAAAAAAGCAGCCACTGAAAAAAGATGGATTCAGGCAATGACTCAAGAAATTCAAGCACTTGAGGATAACAATACTTAGGAAGTTGTTGACCTTCTATGTGGAAAGAAGGTTATTGCCTCCAAGTGGGTTTACAAGATAAAGTATAATGCTAATAGTGAGATTAACAGATTCAAAGCACAACTGGTAGCCAAAGGGTACTCTCAACAGGAAGGCTTGGACTACCATGAAACTTCTCTCCAGTGACCAAAATGGTCACAGTTAAAACTGTTATCAATATTGCTGCTTTTAAACGATGGAATTTGGTCCAAATAGATGTTAATAATGTCTTCTTTCAAGGTGATCTAGTGGAAGAGATGTATATTGCTTTACCTCAGGGATTTCAGACAAGGGGAGTACAAAGTATGCATACTGTTGAAATCTCTGTGTGGCCTGAAATAGGCTTTAAGACAGTGGAGCCTCAAGCTCACTAGTGCACTCTTGGAAGCTGATTATATTCAAAGTGCATATGATCATTCTCCGCATACAAAAAGACATGGAACTGATATAGTGGTGATACTAATCTATGTTGATGATTTGTTGAAACTTGGTAGTAATAACAAACTGATAACTGAGGAAAAAGGGTCTCGTAACAAGAATTTCAAAATGAAAGACTTGGGAGATCTTAGATACTTTCTTGGAATTGAAGTGATAAGGTTTGAAAAAGGTATTCTACTAAATCAAAGAAAGTATGCATTGGAGTTGGCGTCAAGCATGAGATTAGGAGGATGTAAACCTGCACCTACACTAATGGAGCTAAACCACAAACTGACCGCTGTTGAATATGATCACCATATAGGAAATATAGCTGACTCAGAATTGCAAGATGTTGGTGCTTATCAAAGATTTATAGGTAGGCTACTTTACCTAACCATTACAAGACCAGACATTAGCTTTGCAGTTCATGTGTTGAGCTAATTTATGCAACACTCTAAGGAGGCTCACTGGGATGCAGCAGTAAGAGTAGTAAGATGTATTAAGAGGTCCCCTGGTCTGGGAGTTCTTATGAAAAAACCAGTCATGTGATCAACTTGTGGCCTATTATGATTCTGACCGGGTAGCTTGTCCTAACACAAGAAGATCACTCACCGGATATGTGCTGAAGCTAGGAGATTCATTACTATCCTGGATATCAAAGAAGCAATAGAATGTCTGCAGAAGCAGAATATAGGAGCATGGCAGCAGTGGTGGCAGAAATGTTTGGATGCCAGGTTTCTTAGAGGAGCTGGGAAACAAAGTGAAAACACCCATACAGTTACACTGTGATAGCAAAGCTACAATACAGATTGCAACCAATCCAATTTTTCATAAGAGAACTAAACATATAGAGATAGATTTTCATTTTGTGAGGGAACGACTTAAGAGTGGATTGATTACTACTCAGTACATACCAACCAAGATGCAGATTGCAAACTTGATGACAAAAGCATTAGGGACTGTGCAGCATCATGAATTATTATCCTAGCTGGGAGTGTGCAATACTATCCACTCTCCAGCTTGGAGGGGAGTATGAAGATACTAGACTTAAAGGACTGAAGTTCTTGCACCTGGTGCACCCTTGTAATACACTAGAGGGGGTGAATAGTGTCCTTACCCAATTTTTGAACTACAAAACTTGCTCTTGGCGTTGATCACCTAACTCACAAAAAATCAGGTTCCTTACAAATTTCACATATCCTTGAAACTTAACACAATGCGGAAACGTAAAGAACACGGAGATTTTTACGTGGAAAAATCCTTGCTCAAGGGATCGAAAACCACAACCCAACGCTCTTGGGATTTAAACTTTCTACTAAAGGAATACTGAGCAAGTTTCAGATTACAACTCAATGCAATCAAGGAACTAGCCCTCCTAGTACCTAGAACCTTCCAAACCATATGTTAGCTTGTCAGGTTGAAACTACCTCACCAAAAATTAATCTTTATTCTATGCTTCTTAACAAGCTGATAGATTACAACTCAATAGCCTATAACAGAAATTAGACAAAACAACTTATATTTATAGAGTTCTTGAAATCATTTTCTGTCTTAGCTTGGAACTCCTTTTTACATTGGAATATGTTTCTAATAAGGTTAGACAACTCTTCCTTATTTGAAACCTAAGTTATTTTGCCTAAGTTTTCAATCCTTTTCCCCCTACGAAACTCTTTCTTTCCAGCTCCACTTCTGTTTCCCTTCTTTAAGTTTGGATTGAGACTTCAACTTCAGCTGCTCTCTTTTCCTTCTTCGATTAGATCTCGAACAGCTTCAACTCTAGACTTCAATTGTGAACCTTTTTATTGTCCACTTAGAACCAGGTCCTTTGTCATTCATCAAAATAATCCTTCAATAAATTTCCCCTTTTTGATGATGACAAACAAGGTTGTCTCACTGAGGGTATTAACACAGGAATCTGTGTATAATTCACTATACTAAACAGTGAACCAAGGTAAAACAGTTAGGAAAAAATTAGGTCACACATATACGCTTAACTAAACAACATCCTAACTTCCCCCTTTTGGCATTATCGAAATGTTCCCAGTTCATGAACATGCTCTACTTAAATTAAGTCAAGTTGACTCTAGTGCCATAGGCAGCTAGCCAACCTTTCATATCAGGAACATGTTTCAGATAATAAATACCAGTAAATAAAAAGCACATGATATTTAACATAATCAGTGCCAAACTGGCTTAAACAACAAAAACACAATATCCAAATATTAGAAACCAAAATAAAAAAAAATTGTCTTAACAGGCCAACAGAAAGAACCAACAAAAGAGACCGAGGAAGGGACTGGTTCAGAGTGGGGAATATCAGGGATATTAAAATGATCAAGCAAATTGAAAAGGAAACACGAGTTCCCTTCACATTCACGCTCCAGCTCAGCATCCAGCCTGATATTCTCTGCATTGAACCATGCCAGCTCATCATTCTGCCTCTCTAGTTGCCTCCTGAACCCTTCCATTCTTCTATCCATTCTAGCAGCACGCATCTCCTCAGCATCTTCCTCCACATGCTCTAGTTCCTCAGCAGATTCACCATCCAACACATAATCACAAGATTTCAGAATGTTTCTCCCAAACATGTCATTGTGGCCCGACTCAGTCCACTTTGCAACAGGCATCCAAAGAACTCAAACACCTTCCCTAGCAGAAACCCATAGACTAAGGCATTTTTTCCTAAACCCATATCAGCCACCCTACCAATGTGCTTTATTATTAAGTTGGGCAGATTTATACGAACCCCTCTGTCCAGCAGGTCCATATAGGTCAGATCAAGAAAGTTGGCCTCATTGTGCCTTTCTGACCTTTGCAGTAGGTTTTTAAGCACAAATTCGAACAATAGCTGATAGAAAGGTTGCATAGCCTTCTTCTTTACTTGTGTAGCCCTTTCCAGTCTAGGTCTCCCTGTAAATTTCTGGGCCACCTCCAAAGAAGACAGACCATCTCCCCTTGATGGCCATGATTTTCTCAAATACTCGCTATAGCCCTGAGAAGAAACACCTAAAATCACACCAAGCTCATTGCAGTCGAACTGGATCACCAATCCTTTAACTATGGTCGTCACAATACCCTCACTTACTGATCAATTAAAATAAAATTCTGTAACCTCTTGTTCTCGCAGTTTTCTTGTCCCATCGCAAAACAGGTTCAACCAACCCCGGACACTCTCATACCCTCTAATTCCAGGTCTGTGAGAATTTTACCTTTCACTAAATGCAACCTCCTAAAGTACTCCACTCTTCGTTGTTTCTCTTCCTTGTCATCACCACTTACCAGCTTAACCTTGGAACCTTTCCCACGCACCTCACGTTCTTCACCAGCCTTCTCCTGCTTTTTCCTAACAGAACCTCGGGAGGTAGGTCTCCTAGCATGACTTGCAGTCTTTCTACTGTTTTCTCACATGCCCTCATCAAATTCACCAAAACTCCCAACTTTGGAACTCTCCACACGTTCACCTCATTTAACCAATCTTCGCTTCTTTCCAACCTTTGACTGAACCTCTACCATAGGCCTTTTCTCCAACCTTCTCTTTTGGTCCTCTACCACTACAACCTCTGTCTCACTAAAGGAACCCTCACTAGCTTGAGGAGTTGGATTAGCCTCAGTACCCTCAAGATAAACAATATTTAGGGGCTCGGTAAAACCTACAACCTATTGATTATCATCCTCATAATCATCAATCTCTTTGAGATCTGCGTCATCACCAGCCACAGAACCTGAGAATGAACCAGGTTCTTTCGCAGGCTCCTTTGCAGATTCAGCATATTTCTCCTCTCCTTCACTAACAACAGTTACTTCCTTCTCAAGAACTGTTATAGGAACAGATTCCTTGACAGGTTCCTCACACACCATCTCATCACCTTTACTAATAGCATCTTCAGAATTTTATTTAGTTATATTTACCACCTCTTTTTTCTTTTTCAGACACCTCAAGAACTACCTTATCTCCTAACTCTCCTACAGGCTCAGGAGCTACATTACTATCAAGATTAACTGTAGAAGACGAAATATTAGGGTTTACCTTTTCGACTTCTTGAATGGTTCTTGATTTATTTTTTACCTTTCTACCACAACAGTACTTGGAACGCTTTCCCTCTTACTCGTAGACTCTTCTGACACTTTTTTCTGCCTCAACTTTACAAATTTCTTCGCCACTGCAACTGAACAACTTGCCGCAAGTTGCTTTATTTTTTTATTTAGTTTGGAAATTTTGAGTTTGAGGTAGATAGGTTTACAATGTTCTTAGAAGTGGCTGACATGGTGAGAAGATTTTTGTGAATTTTGAGAGAGAATGAGAGATGTTTTAGAAGGTTTATATTTTTATTTGATAGAAACAATGAACACACATATACATATACATATACATATACATATACATATACATGCTTGATCTTATCAAAGCAAAAAGATTGATCGCGTGTATCGGGAAGTGAAATGGGGGCTGATGGGATGTCTAAAGGCTTAATACAATTATTACATTGAAAAGTTTCATGCCACCGGATACACAGAATTTGAATTTTAAAAATTAGTAATTAATCCGGCCACACTTGTGATTAATTGATAATAATTTTGGCCACGTCAGACAAGTTATACCTTCAATAAGTAATATAGGATGCGTGAACGTTCAAGCACCAGGTTCTTAAGCTTTTATCCTTTACACAAAATAATACTTGTCGGTATCTAAGTCAAGAAAACAAGTTCCAAATAGGTTAGGAAGCAAAACAATTAAGTTTCAAAGGTGGAGTCAACAATACAAAGTTAAGCTAGGTTAAAACTAGAACTTCACTAGCCAATCATTAGGAGAACCAGGTGCTGCCTCGATCAGTGTATCATAGTCATCCCTAACTCAAGCATGTTCTTTTCAAGTTGTACCATGTTCAAAGCTTTAGTGAAGATGTTAGCAATTTGATCCTCAATCATGCAAACATCATAGTAATTAGGTCTTTCTCAACATTATCCCTTAAAAAGTGATGCCTAATATCAATGTGTTTTGTTCTCTTGTGATGGACTGGTTTCTTGGCTATATTGACTGCACTGGTATTGTCACAAAAGATTAGAACTGATCCACACTTGATTCCAAAGTCCTCCAACTGTTGCTTGATCCATAATAGTTGTGAACAACATAAAGCAGCTGCTACATATTCAGCCTATGTCGTAGATAATGCTACTAAATTCTACTTCTTTGTAGCTCATGAAACAAGACAAAGACCTCATGAAACAAGACAAAGACCTAGGAAGTGTGTCATCCTAGATGTACTTCTCCTATCAACCAAGTGACCAGCATAGTGAGCATCAGTAAAAACCAATCAGATCAAAACTTCTACCTCTTGGATACCATAAGCACAGATCTTGAGTTCCTTTTAAATATTTTAGCATTTGCTTGACTGCTGGTAAGTGTGACTCCTTTAGTTTTGACTGAAACCTTGCGCACAACCCTACACTGTACACAATGTATGGACGGCTTGCAGTAAAATACAGTAGCGAACCAATTATTCTTATGTACTTAGTTTCGTCAATTGAAGCACCAGTTTCATCCAGATCCAATTTAGTTTCAGGGGCTATGTGTGTGCTCATGTCCTTAGCAGTCTTCATGTCGAATTTCTTCAACAGCTCATTGATGTACTTCTGGTGATGGATCATTGTGCCTTCCTGAGTTTGTTTGATTTGCAAGCCTAAGAAGAAATTTAGCTCATCCATCATACTCATCTCAAGCTCACTGCCCATCAGGTCAGTAAACTCCTTGCAAAGGTTCTCATTAGTAGCTCCAAAAATAATGTCATCTACATATACTTGAACAATCAGCAGGTCCTTGGCTTTCTTTCTTAGAAACAAAGTGTTGTCTATTTTTCCTCTTGTAAATCCATTCTTCAATAAAAATCCAGATAACCTTTCATACCAGCCCTAGGAGCCTGTTTCAATCCATATAATGCCTCTTTGTAGACATAATCAGGAAACTCTAAACATTCAAAACCAGGTTGTTGAACCCCATAAGGAATTCACTCTTTACGTCCATCTGATACAGCTTGAATTCCATGTAAGCTGCAAAAGCTATCAGCATCCTAATGGCTACCATTCTTGCAATAGGTGTAAAGGTTTCATCATAATCTATCCCTTCTTCTTGACTGTAACCTTGAACCACCAGTCTTGCTTTGTTCCTTGTTACTATGCCATGTTCATCCAAGGTGTTTCTGAATACCCATTTAGTTCCAATGATGGACCTGTCCTTAGGTGGAAGGACCAGGTGCCACACCTTACTACGTTCAAACTGATAGAGTTCCTCCCACACAGCAATCACCCAATCTGGATCCTCAAGGGCTTCCCATACATTCTTAGGTTCTATGGCCGAAAGAAACGCATAGAATGCACATAAACTCTTCAAATCTCTTCTAGTGACGATTCCAGTATTCAAATCAGAGATGAGGTTCTCCAATGGGTGGGAACTTTGATGTTTCCATGGTCTAGGTTGATTTTGTTAAGAGGTACCATCAGAGGGACCAGCTGTATTAGTATTGTCTTATTCTGGTTCTTCAGTTCCCCCTACTAACTTTCTCCTTGTCCCCCCCCCCCCCCCCCGAGTCTGATCCTTGTCATCACTTTGGTCGGCTCTATCTTCTTCCAGTCTCACGGGGTCTTCAGGAGGTTCATCTCTAGCCAAGCCAATTTCCTGATCATCATTTTCTACTCTCTTTGCAACGGCTTCAGGTTCATCAAATACTACATGCACACTTTCTTCCACAGTCAAAGTTCTTTTGTTGAAAACTTTATAAACCTTACTTTGTAACGAGTATCCCATGAAGATGGCCTCATCACATCTAACATTAAAATTCCCCAGAGGTTCCTTCCCATTATTATGCAGGAAACACTTGCATCCAAAGCTCTTAGATGTACAATGTTGGGTTTCCTTCCTCTTATCAGCTCATAGGCAGTTGTCTCTAGTAAAGGACGGATAGAACATCGATTTAGTAAGTAACATGCGGTGTTAACTGCTTCATCTCAGAAGTTCTTTACCAAACTGCTTGATAGCAACATAGTTCTAGCCATATCCTCTAAGGACCTATTCTTTCTTTCCACTACTCCATTTTTTTGAAGGGTCCTTGGCGCAGAGAAGTTATAGCCCACACCATGTTTATGGCAATACTCAGTGAATTTAGCATTCTCAAACTCAGTTCCATGGTCGGACCTAATACACACAAGTTGGAATCCTAGTTTCTTCTGCACAATATTTGCCCAGTCCTCAAACATGTCATACGCTTCATCTTTAGATCTGAGAAATAAGGTCCACGTGTATCTGGAGTAGTCATCAACAATCACCATCACGGGCCTCCTACCTCATTTGCTTCTTACCCTTATTAAGGCACATAAATCCATGTGAACTCGCTCAAATGGTTTCGAAGTACTAACCACCTTTTTTGACTGAATGAAGATCTTACATGTTTCCCCCTCATACAAGCATCACTGATCTTGACTTCATCGAACCTCTTGCTAGGCAATCCACGAACCAGGTCCTTTTACACCAACTTATTCAACTGAGTCAAGCTTGCATGTCCTAATCTCTTGTGCCATAGTTGTGTATCATTCTCAAGCACATTCAGACAAGTCAAATTATTCTCTAGAAGAGAACCTAACATAGCCTTGTATATATTATTAGCTCATTTCTCTTCCAGTACTACTTCACCAGTCTGCAGGTTCTTCACAATGCATCCTACAGACGTGAAACTAACTTGATTTCTTTTATCACATAATTTGAAGATGCTTAATAGGTTATGCCTCAATCCATCCACACAGAGTATATTTTTAATAGCATGATTGAGGGACCTCCCAACCTTTTCAATACCAACAATTTCACCACTTTTACCTCATCCAAAAGCTACACTACCTCCTTGAAATGCTGCGAGTGAGAGAAAGTTTTTTCTATCTCAGGTTATATGCCATGAACACCCACTATCAAGAATCCAGCTTGGGTTGTTCCTTCTCACTCCAGCCTGCAAAACAGAATCAGGGGTTAGTAACAGGAACCCAAACTAGCTTGGGTCTTTTTTTGTGATAGAATGGATGAATCAAATCTTTTCTAGCCCGGTAAGGTAAAGCTGAATTAAGATTCCTTTTAACTGCCCTTATTGCATTATCACATTCTTTTCTATAATGGCTAATTTTTTCACAAAAGAAGCAAAGCTTATTGGAAGGAAGTCCTACATATTTACTATTAGGATTCCAAGCAGGTAAAGGTTTCCTATGCCCTAAGCCATTTTTACCTTGTTATGATTTTTATGCAACCAGCTTAATGCTTTAAAAGGCTTGTTCCATTTTGTGAGCCTGGTAAGTTCATAGTTAGCCTTATCAGCCTTTTCTTGAAGAACACAGTTCTTCTCAGTTTCCTGATGCAGAACTTTATTTTTCTTTTTAAGGTCAGTTTCAAGGTTGATTTGAACCTCGCTAACTACTTGCTTACCATAATCAAGTTCAAGTGTAGAAACTTTCGTTTGCTCATCATGCACATGTTCCTTTAATTTCAGGTTTTCAAGTTCAAAAGTTGAGACTTTCTCTTTAAGTTGAAAAACTTGAGCATTACTAGATGCAGATTCAATTTCCAGTTCAATTTTAGCTTCATCCAAGTTTTTATTTTTAATTTTATAATCAGACATAACTGAGATTAGATGGTCCTTCTCAACAAGCAATTGTTCCTTCTCAGTCCTTAAACTTTCAATACCTTCGATTAAAGTAAGTGTAAGCATGTTTAAATCTCTTAAGGAACAAGTAGGAAGTTTTATTTTCAAGTCATCGATACTTACCTCAGGCAAGTCATCAGTGGGAGGTTCTTCATCAAGAGCCATCAGTGCAAAATGAGAGTCATCATCTAATTTTTCTCATCCTCCTGAATCAGTGTCATTTTCAGATGGCCCCCATGTAGCATAGAAGGCTTCCTTCTTCCTTCTCCTCATAGCTCTGAAGTTGGGTGGTCGTTTTGTCTTCTTAGGTTCACTTTCCTTTACAGCACTCTTCTTCTTCCACTCCATCTCCCAAGCAGGACAGTCTTTCACAACTTGATCCTTTTTGTGACACTTGAAACAACCTGACTAGTCTGGATTATCAACGATCTGGATTAGCTTTGGCGGACCTTCTATTCTTTTCTAAACTTAGTAACTTTCTCACAGCATTCACCAAAGCTATCTCATGTTCAGAAACTTCATACTTAGATCCTTCAGTGGCTTCTAAAGCCAAGGTTTTTTCTTTCTTGGGTTCCACTTTTATTCTTGACTGTTTCATCAGTTCTTGAGTTTTCAGACTACCAACGAGTTCATCCAGTTGAACCTTGTCAAGCTTTTTTGCTTCGACGATAGTTCTGACTTTGGATTCTCAAGAATCTAGGAGGATCCTTATGACTTTTTCCACCATGTCTTCATTAGTAAGAGTCATACCCAAGGATTTCATCTCGTTGGTTATGATTGTGAACCTGTTCATCATGTCTTTGATGGATTCTGTCTCTCCCATAGCGAACAACTCGAACTTTCTTTTCAATAACTGGATCCTTGACCTCTTAACCTGAGTAGTTCCCTCATGTGCCACTTGAAGTGCATCCCAAATCTCTTTGGCGGTCTTGTATGAAGAAACTCGGTTATATTCATCAGGACCAAGTCCACATATGATGAGCTTCTTAGCTTTAGCATTCTTTTCAACCATCTTAAAATCAGCATCAGTATATTCAGATTTCTCCTTAAGAACAATTTTCTGATTAGGTGGTTGTCCAACAATCTTGGTAGGAATAAGAGGTCCATCTGTTGTGATGATCTAAAGTTGATAGTCTTCATCCTGAATGAAATCTTCCATTCTACCTTTCCACCACCCATAATACTGGCCATTGAACTGAGGAGGCCTATTAATGGATTGTCCTTCGGTTATAATCGGTGTTGCACTCATGATTCAGATCTTTCTCAAGATGTTAATCTTTTTATGAGAGAGTCTGCCCTGATACCATTTGTTTCACCTGGTGCACTATTGTAAGACACTAGAAGGAGGTGAATAGCGTCCTTACCCGATTTTCGAACTTCAAAACTTGCTCTTGACATTGATCACCTAACTTACAAAGAACCAGGTTCCTTGCAAGTTTCACCTATCTCTGAAACTTAACACAATGCAAAAACGTAAAGAGCACAAAGATTTTTACATGGAAAAATCCTTGCTCAATGGATCAAAAACCACAACCCGACACTCTTGAGATTTAAACTTTCCACTGAAGGAATACCGAGCAAGTTTTAGATTACAACGCAATGAAATCAAGAAACTAGCCCTCCTAGTACCTAGAACCTTCCAAGCCACACGTTAGCCTGCCAGGTTGAAACTACCTCACCAAAAAGTAATCTTTATTCTATGCCTCTTAACAAACTGATAGATTACAACCCAATAGCCTATAACAGAAACTAGACAAAACAGACTAAACCTTATGAAACTCCTACTCCGTTAGGTTCTGCTGCCTTGCTTCTGCTCTTGTACACAATAGCTCTCATGATTGATTTGCTTTCGATTTGCTCTGTTGAGAATTCTTGAGTGCGTAATTTTTTCTGGCCAAAACAACTTAGATTTATAGAGTTCTTGAAATACTTTTTCACCATAGCTTGGAACTTCTTTATACATTGGAATCCATTTCTATAAGGTTAGACAACTTTTCCTTATTTGAAACCTAAGTTGTTTTGCCTAAGTCTTCAATCCTTTTCCTCCTAGAAAACTCTTTCCTTCCAGCGTCGCTTCCGCTTCCCTTCTTTAAGTTGGATTGAGACTTCAACTTCAGCTGCTCTCTTTTCCTTCTTCAACTAGGTCTCGAACATCAACTCGAACAGCTTCAACTCTAGACTTCAACTGTGAATATTTTCATTGTCCACTTAAAACCAGGTCATTTGTCATTCATCAAAATCATCCTTCAACAGAAGTGTAAGACTAAAAACTGAAAGGATGTAACTAGACAATAAGGAAGTTAGATTAGAAGGTCGGTTAAGCACCAACTATAAATAGTTAGTTACAACTAACTACTCATTCAGTTTGCTTCTTTCTCATGGTGAGCTAAGAAGAGCTCTCTCTCTCTCTCTCTCTCTCTCTCTCTCTCTCTCTCTCTCTCTCTCTCTCTCTCTCTCTCTCTCTCTCTCTCCTCTCTCTCTCTCTCTCTCTCTCTCTCTCTCTCTCTCTCTCTCTCTCTCTCTCTCTCTCTACAACAGCAGCTCAATAAAAATATCTTAGTTCCAAGTTTCATTTGACTTGTTATCATGTGTATAATCCCTAGTGAAAATATAGTGATTCACTATGTATAGTACTTCCTATAAAATTTGTTTTTAGATGTGAATAACAGTGATCTAGATTGACAACGAAGAAGTTTCCCTGAGGAGAAAACTTATAAATCCCGGGTTGCTGGACATTTTCTGGTATATGCCTTCGTATGGGAATTAAAAGTGCAACACAATCTTGATCAACTTTATTACTTGGAGATAACATTATATAAACTGCTGTCCATTCTCCTGACAATAATGCTATTTGTCCTAAAGAAATATATTTAAATTGACAAAGTTCTGGATAAGAAAATCTTTTGCGATCCACCAGTATACATTGTTATAAGTTGGAAGATAATTCAAAGAAAAGGAGTAATAACATAATAATACAAAGTACTAGTAATATCTGGATGGAGTGTCAACCTCTAGGATATGTCGCGCGAATAGTATTGCATTTTTAGTGGCATTGGCATGTATGAGCGACTGAAAATAATCTATGCCTACTTTTTAAATGTTCCAAACTCTGAACTTATCCATTAGTACTAATTAATTACTCCTAGTAAATTATTTAATTTCTGTACTATGACAGTGTAAAAAAAATTTATTCGCCGAAAAGATTTAGCCATAAAAAGCAGGATAAGTAATTAACCTGAAAACATGACATATATATTCTTTAGATTATTGGTGGAAATAAAGCTGAAGTTGCAATAACACAAGCTTCGATACTTGGTCTCCAATTCTTGTCAACTTTTATGGAGACCAGTCGTATTCGTAACCTAACTTACGAGATGTAAGTGATAACTCTTGGCTGAAAATGGAGTTTTTACACTCGGCTCCAATCTCTGATATGTCAATCATGTGTTATACAATGCCATTCGGATAATATTTATGCATGTTGGGTGCTGTTAAGAAAGATAATTTTCTCTTAATTACCTTTTAATTTGGAGATCTATTTACTTGTGTTTTTTTAATCATCTGCTAAGCATTTTACGTAACTCACAAAATAAAATTTCTCCTCATATAATATAGCAAAATGATGTCCATTAAATATAGGGGCGAAGTGAATAATCATTGCATGCATGATTTGACAAATGTATCCAAAAACAGTACTTCAGCAACAAATGGATATTTGTTAATAATATAGTGGATAAGTATCAGTTTCTTTTGTAGATTTGGAACCCCACCAACATAAAATATGATAATAAAGAAAAGTAGCTTTTGAGGGGAAAAAATGGGTTCGGCATGAATCATGCCTTCTGTTATGAACATTATATAAGCTGAAGTTTGCAACTCCTTAAGCAAGCATATGCCTTCTAACCAGCTTTAAAATTGTAAGCATGGGGGAAGCAAAAATGGAAGATTTAGTAGGCAATGCAGTAGTAGACTACAAAGGCTTGCCAGCTATAAGGTCTAAAACTGGAGGTTGGCTCTCCAATGCTCTCATTGTAGGTATGCAACAAAATAGATCAATTTTATACTACATTATAAATATATAAAGTGCATTTCCCATTTTGCTAATCTTAAAATTTCATCATTTGTTTTCACATCGGTGATTTCGAAAGTGTTATTCTCCATTTGATATTATATATAGTAGACGTTCGTTTCAGTTAAGACACTCATGTTGTTAGTTTTCAACTTACTCTAGCTCACATTAGAGACGGATGGAGCCTAATAAATATACTTGCTTCAACTGATCAACTTGGTATAATTTTTGAAATGGAATGTAAATATATATGTGAAAAATTACTAGCATATATTAATTTTTGAAGTTTGAATACATATAATTTTAGAAGTGAAATTGGTTCAATGGTAAGAATTTAATGACTAAATGCATATCAAGATTAAATTTCGTATTTGCCTCCGATAATGGCATGCGTGAACAACCTTCTACTATACCTGTCAATTGGGCCAGGACCGGCTCGGACCGGCCCGTTAAGAGTCGGCTCACCGGTCCCGGGTACCGGTCCGGTCCGGTCCGGGCCATTACCGGTCCGGTCCGAACCGGTCTTTTTTTCAAAAAATTGAAGCCCGGCTCGGCCCTTAGCCCATTAAGGACCGGACCGGTCCGGTCCGGTTTTTTTTCTTTTTTTTTTCTTTTTCATATTTTAGCTAAGCCTATCACTTTGTACTTGCAATTGGAAGGACATATAATCCTATATAAAAAAAGAAGGAAGGTGAAAGCAGGAAAGAAAAGGATCAAATATTTTCAGAATCATATACTTTGGTTCATTGATGGAAACCAAGTTTAATTACTATATAAATTTGATGCACTACTCATGAAGTAAAAGATCACTGTTATTATTTTAAGTAAGTATTATCTCATCATTACTATAGTGCGCTTAGTCAAATAGATACAACTTTAATACTACAACTCAAGGGTGAGAAACTGAGACTATCAAATTCTCTTACAACCAAGAAGATAAGTTGTATAAAATACTTAATTAATATATATTCTTGATTAGCAATGAAAAAATAGTAAATGAATATGTTCATTCGTTGTACTTAATGAAGCTAAAAATATCTTTGTACTATTGCATATTGAGGGATTCTAAAAGGGAATAAATGCTACATTATATTTTGTATGTTCTTGGCAAAAGTATGTCTCGATTTCCCTCGATGTATAGTATAATTTTTCTATGAAAAAACCGGTCCGGTCCGGTCCACCGTGGGCCAAAGACCGGTCTTTTACCGGTCCGGGCTAACCGGTCTTTTTTCTTAAGCCCGGCTCGGCCCGCAACCCGCTTCCCCTTTGACCCGGACCGCTTATAATGAACCGGTCCGGTCCGGTCCGGTCCGGTACCGAGCTAGCCCGGCCCGATTGACAGGTATACCTTCTACCCAGTGCCACGAATAAAATATTGGAAGAGTTATCTTTATGATTTCATGTTAAAATATCAATCCCTTCTAGGAATTGAACTGTGCGAAAGGCTATCAACAATGGGTATAGCAGTTAACCTTGTCACTTACTTGATTGGAACCATGCATCTTCCAAGTGCTACTTCAGCCAAGATTGTCTCTGATTTCATGGGCACCCTCCTTCCTCCTCTGCTTGCTTGGTGGATTCATAGCCGATTCCTTCTTGGGAAGATACAAAACCATTGCAACTTTTGCTATAGTACAAACCCTTGTAAGTCAGCAGCTCTAAGTGTGTTTGGCATGACAGAAGTCAATTTTCATGAAAGTTATTCTACCAAAAATTATTTTTTCCAGCGTTTCCTAGATAATTAGGGGAGAATATTATTTCATCAAAATGTATTAGTAAGGTCATGAAGTTAAAATACTTATAAACTCCCGTTTGTTTATACTTTTTGGGGTGATTTTTTTGGAGTTTTTGGAGAAAAAAATATTTGTTTATAGTACTTGACCAAATTTTGGAGCAAAAAACTCTAAAAATCCAAAAAGAGCTAAAAGGCTGATTTTGGGCCAAAAAGTGACCGTTATAACTTTTATCAACATTAAAGAATACCCCAAAGTTTTATTATTTAAAAAAACACCTACCTTCATTAAAAACACCTCCTTATTATTTGCTTGGAAGACCAATTTTAAAGATAATTAGCTAAAATTTGTTGAAATCTCCCTTTATGGAATTAATTAGAAATTTTATGTAGAAGGCCTTGAAGAATTAATCCTTTTTTTAGAACATCCAATTTTTAGATTGGAAAAAGAGTCGAAGATTTGTTTCACACAATTATAACATGACAAGACATTCAGTCCGATGTAATGGTTCTAGCAAGATTAGTTTGCTTGAGTTGGGTATTTTTTAATGTTTCTAAAACTTATGAGTCTGATTCATGTTTCTATGTTTTTCAAATCAAAAGTAAAATTTGTTTCCAAAAAGTATGTCCAAACACTTTTTTATTTTCAAATCAAACTTCACCCAAAAAATATTTTTGAAAAACTATTTGGGAATCTATGTCCAAATGCTAGCTTAGTGTGGGTAAGTATTTACCTAACAAAAATTTGGAGAATATTGTTTCATCAGAATGTATTAATAATGTCATGAAGTTAAAATACTTGGGGTGGATAAGTATTTATCTGACGAAAATGACATTAGTCTGTACGTGAATGAAGAAAAAAAACACTGCTACAATAGTATATTAACTTTCTTCTCAGTCTTAAATCCTTTTGTACATTGTACTTATCCTTTTTAGTCACTACAAAGGAAAATGCATTTTACACTGTTAATTGTTGGAAATTAATAGGGAACCTGCATGTTAGCTATATCAACTGGGCTTCCACAGCTGCGACCGACTCCATGTGATCATCATGTCCATTCAATCAAAAGTACTTCATGTGAACAAGCAAGTGCATCTCAAATGGCAGTTCTTTACTTATCTCTATATCTCATGGCATTAGGGACTGGCGGCTTAAAATCAAGTGTTTCAGGATTTTGCACTGACCAATTTGATGAAAATGATGAACAAGAAAAGGCTCAATTGATACTTTTTTTCAACTGGTTCTTTTTCTTTATTACACTTGGGACATTGTTGGCTGTCACTGTCCTTGTGTATATCCAAGATGAAGTTAGTAGAAGCTGGGGATATGGAATTTGTTCTTTCTCCATGTTTGTTGCCATATTGGTATTTCTATCAGGGACTAAAAGGTACAGATACAAGAAAACCATGGAATCATGTCCCATTGCCCAGATTATCCAAGTCCTTGTTGCTGCTACTAAGAAAAGTAGACTTCAACTTCCTAAGAGTGATCGTTTACTTTATGATGATAATCCGGACTCTTCAAGAATCCCTCGCACTGATCAATTCCGGTATGCACTATAATTATGTCTCAAACACACCTTACCCCATTCTATTTCATGAGTCAAGCATGTGATTTTAATTAATTTATTCATTTTATACGGTGGTAACTTAAAAATATTGAACCATAATCATCACCATTCATTTTTTATAAATCAAGCATCTGGAAAAAAATTGTTAAATAATGAATGACAATGAAGTTTAAATTGTTACCTTTGTCTGATTTTATAAAATGCGTTATCATCTCATCAAAAAAATTAAAGCTATCAAAGAGATGACAAATTTGACCATTTTCTCCTATGTAAAACACTCACGTCTTGGAATGCTTTTGTCTTTAAGTACTCTACAAGGCAAATCTAATAGTCGCCCATTCTTGTAACAAGTAACAACAATATATAATATCTGAAACTATTAACAGATCATGCATCTAAACTTTGTCACGAAGTTTAGAGAAAAATATTTGAACCTTTTTCCTTTATTTAATTATGTCCCACACCTTTTTGAGTTTCTAGTATCTTTAATGAGTCTTTTTCGCAATGATAATTTATTTAAGCATGTCACCTTAATTAATTTGTAGATTCTTGGACAAGGCTGCGATTCTCACGAAAGAAGATTATGAAAGTATTAGCTCCTTGGCTCCAAATCCATGGAGAATTTCCTCAGTGACAAAAGTGGAGGAGGTAAAAATGATGATTAGACTATTACCAATTTGGGCAACAACGATCCTATTCTGGACTGCATATGCACAACTTGTCACCTTCTCAGTAGAACAAGCATCTACCATGGACAGATCCATTGGAAACTTCAGAATTCCTGCTGGCTCTCTCACTGCCTTCTTTGTATCAGCTATATTAATCTCTCTGGCAATATATGACCGTTTACTTGTAGCTCTCTTGGAAAAAGAGACAGGAAAACCAGGTAACTTAATCAATAAATTAATTAGTCATACATAATATTTTTGTCTGTTTGTTATGACGGAATTATATTTTCTAGGAATTAAGTCACTTTCAAGTATTTGGTTATCATAAAATAGTTTCCACCACAAGAAGGGAGAAATGACTTTCTTCACTTTTAGGCAGAAATCATTTTCATTCATAATTGTCTAACTCTTAACATCATATTTTCATGTTTTCACCAACACTTAATTAAAAATCATTATCAATCTTCTCAAAAATTCCATCAAAACACTATGCAGTTTGCTAATATTAGTATCAATATTATAAAAATACTTTTCAGAAAATGCATTCTACTCCCCAAAACAGAAAAAGCATTTTCCAGAAAATATTTTTCTAAAATTAAGTCATTTTCCAAGAAACAGTTTCATAAAAATGAAATTTGTCTTACCAAACTCACCCAATTTGTCATGTTCAGTTCAGAATTGTTTTTGTTTTTGTTTTTTCAATTGAATTCCTTTTTCTTTTTTTTGGGGGCAGGTTTCACAAGTTTACAAAAGATGGGAGTAGGTCTATTTTTATCTTCCTTGGGTATGGCAATTGCAGCAATTATAGAAGTTAAGCGACTATCAGTTGCAAGAGCAAGTCAAGAGGATTCTAATAATTTACCAATCAGTGTGTTCTTCTTGATCCCACAGTTCTTTTTGGTGGGTGCAGGAGTTGGATTCATGTATACAGGACAGTTGGATTTATTCATTACAGAGTCGCCTAAAGGGATGAAAACAATGAGTACTGGCCTCTTCCTTACTACCATGGCACTTGGTTTTTTCTTTAGTAGCTTGTTGGTGTCCATTGTTAAGAAGGTAACCACCATAAATAATGGTAATGGGTGGGTAGGTGAGAGTATTAACAAAGGTAGACTCGATTGCTTCTACGGCCTTTTAGCCATAATTATCTTTATAGACTTTGGAGTTTATCTTCTTTGTGCTTCATGGTACAAACCAAAAGCTATAGACAACGATGTTTATACCAAAAATGTTGTCAATAGTTCCTCTTTGGAAGAGAAGTGCTAGTTTGGAGGACAAATTTTCTTTGCAGTCATGGCAAAATAAGGTTTATTGGTGTGATTGAGCATGTTATGTTGTAAAGTTCGACTCTAATGTTGGTTCAACTTTCACTAGTCCTTTTAATTACGCAATGCTGTTAATACACTCTCACAGGGTGATCGCGCTTGTTATTAAAAGTTAGGCTGTACCTCAATAATTAGCATTTTCGACTATGAATAAAAGTGATATTGTGACAAATTCACATAGTCAGACAATAGTATCAACTATTATGTGGCACACTGCCTCAAGATACTTTGCCAAAATAATACGTACCACATCATTCACAGTTAGGGATGTAGATCTTCAAAGAATAGAATAGGAATTAGTAACGGAGATTAATTCACCTAACAAGTCCGGCGGCGTTTTGCCGTTGCCAAATCATCCGGTTGCTACTCCACCATTGAAATCCTTACCATAAGGTGGAAAAATTACACTTTGCTAATGACGGATGCGGAGCGTGGTGGTTTGTTATGAACTATTGCAAGGTATGGGACTTGAGTCCCACATCGGCCAAATGGGGGGCTGCTGTGGGGTTTATATAGCCTTGGGCTCTCCCACCTTAATAGCTAGCTTTTGGGGTGTGGTTCTCCCAAGGTTGTATCAATGGTATCAGAGCCACCCACCACCCTCCGTACACCGTGCCTTGGATGGTGACGCCGGCATTGCAGTGTTCGCCCGGGGCTAGAAAGTGTCTAGCGCACAGCCGTCGAGGACGACGGATGCGGAGCGTGGTGGTTTGTTATGAACTATTGCAAGGTATGGGACTTGAGTCCCACATCGGCCAAATGGGGGGCTGCTGTGGGGTTTATATAGCCTTGGGCTCTCCCACCTTAATAGCTAGCTTTTGGGGTGTGGTTCTCCCAAGGTTGTATCATGCAATATCATTATTATTTCCTTAATCCACAATTGAATCTCCAATGCAAAGACTGCTTTTATAACCAAATTTTTTGGTAATTGCACTTTTGCTTTACGACCGCTAAACAAAGAACAAAAGAAACTTAAATAATGGGGGGCAACTGTGACGACCTCATTGATAAACGAGAGCTCTCTCCAAGAACGACTTGGGCCTCAAGTATGCAACAGTGACATACTTTTCAGTGGCAATTGCCGGCCATTTCACCGGCGAATCATCAAACCGTTTACCTTTCCCAACTCTCCTCAAGCTCCTCTACAAAACCCCCTTAACAATTCTATGAAGTAAGAAGGTCCAAGGTAATTTCTTTGCCCAAACTCTAGCTGCGAGAACTTTTTACTCCGTATGTGTCTGCCTTCTTCATGAAGGATTTTTACTCTTGTCTTTGTGTCAAGTCTTTTAGTTTTCCAATCAATAATATGTGAATCACAACCTTCTTTTTTCACCATGGCATCTTCATCACATCAAAACATATAACCTACATCTCTCGCAACAATGTATGCAGGTTTAAACCTTGACGACACTGAACTTTCCGAAGACCTAGAGAATCCCAGTGAAAGTAGTGATGCACTTTGGTGTATGGTAGACCGTGTCTACACCGATAAATCAGTTCATGTTCCATCCTTTAAGGATCTATTGGGAAAGATTTGGCGGCTAGAAAAGAAGATAACTATCAAGGAACTTGGAAATAATGTTTTCTTATTTCAGTTCTTTCATAGCTGAGATTATGAACGAATATTGGCTGATGCTCCATGGAACTATCAACAGAGTCCAATATTGCTATGACCTCTTCTACCAGGGGAAAATCCCAGGTAAGTGGAACTTACGACATTGGATATTTGGGTTCAGATTCATGGCATAACTACAGGCTTAATGTCGGAGCGTGCTATGAAGGAGATTTATAACTTTTTGGGTGAATTTCTACTAGCAGATGAGAAAAACATGAATTTGCTCTGGAGGGATTACATAAAAATTAGGATTTGCATTGACATCCATAAATCGCTCAAGATGAAGATGACTATCAAGCGACCATGAGGAGAAGCGATCATAGTGACATTCAAGTATGAACGACTATGTGCTTTTTGATTTTTTTGTGGCTTGATAGATCACACAAATAAATTCTGCCCGAAGATATATGATTTTCCAAATGTTACTAAAGACCAATACATATTCGGAGCATGGTTAAGAGCAGACAATCAGGCCTCCAACATGGGGGAACACAGTGGTTAGTTGAAGACATAATTCATGGGATTTAAAAACTTTCTTAAGGCTAATCATGGTAATCAAAACTCGGATACCACGAATATCATACAACATAAAAATATGGCTATTAATAAGAAAAATCACGTGACAACTCATGCGATGGGTATGCAGCATGAAACTACAGAAGAAATGGATCGAAAAAGATTACGTAGTGAAACTAAAAACACGCTGGATTTAGTTCTCTCAAAAAAATGGATATGGGGCGGGCTCTGGTTTCCAGGCCGGCCAAATGCCATAAGTTCCCTTGTATGGAATTGTCGTGGACTTGGGAACCCACGAACAATTTCAGAATTAAAGGACCTAGTCCATCTTAAGCGATCTAATTTAGTTTTCCTGCAAGAAACAAAGTGTGATGAGCGCACTATGAGGAACGCTTGTGATAGTTTAGGCTTTGAAGGATTTATATGTTTTGAGGCGGAAGGCCATAGTGGTGGTTTAGTATTGTTTTGGCATGAGAAAGATATGTACATTTTCCATTGCCGGTGCAAAGTTTTTATTGATGTTGAGATACGACCCTTGGGGGGTTCGACTTTTCGCTTTACTAGTTTTTATGGATGTCCAAAGTCTAATCAAAACACTAAAAAAACACTTGGTTAACGTTTCTGTGTTACCTTGAAATCACTGAAAAACCACTTCTATGTTACTTTGGTGTATTGTTGGTGGTTTCACTGATATTTTAGCTTATGGTGATGAATTGGGTAGAATCCAACAACCTGAGTGGCAATTTAAGGGTTTCGAAAAGTTCTTCAGTATTGTGAGCTACATGACCTTGATTTCATAGGACCGCGAATCACTTGGGAAAAGGGAAGAGAAACCGATAACTGGATATCTGAAAGACTTGATAGAGCTTTCGCAAACTCGAGTTGGTGGTGAAATTTTTCTAAAACCTTAGTGTATAACCTCAAAACTGCAACAAGTAATCATATGGCCGTGTTTATATCTTTAGGCCTGTAATCACCTAATTTTGGCATGAATACAGAAAAATTGCTCAAAATAGCCATGTTAGATCCTTAGGATTTTGGTCGAATTTTTTCTAAAATTTTAGTCTTTTATTTTTAACTAAATTTGTCATTTAATCATGGAAGAAAATATGAAATTACTTGTTATGTATTTAGTTTGTGATTCTGTGTTTTAATTGTGATGTTATTATAAATTGTGTGATTTTAATTATAATTAGTTGTGTATGTTTTAAAATAAGTGTATACCATTTTATGGTCATCTGTAGCAAATAGGCAGCCCAATGCTTTGGCCCGTCAGCCCATTCATTTACCCGGCCCATACTTACCCTATATAAACTCAAATTCTCATTTTTTTATTTACACCCTTTAGTTCAATTAAGCTGGGGAAACCCTGGCGAAATTTCACCAGCCCGCCGGAAATCGCACTCCACCGATGTTCCACCGTAGCTCAGCCGGCGGTCCGTCGCCAACCACCGCCGGCCGACCGCCGTAAAACACAAAAAATATATGTTCTGGCTCCTTTCCACCCCCTCTTTCCATTGCTCAGCTCGGATTCTTCAAAAGCATAGCAGTTTGGCATAGATCGAGTTTCGAAATTTCGAACAAAACTTGAACTCCGGTGATTATTGGCGTTTTTCTGGTAAGTCTGGTTCCCTCTCTTCCTCTCCACTTTCCCATTGACCCTCTTATCCCATTTTCTAAAAAAATCCCTCCCCTTTACCCGTGTTCTCTTCTTCCGTTTCTATTTTGTTTTTCTTTCTTTTTTTCTTTTTTCTTCTTATTATTTTTTCTCTTCCATTTTCTGTTATGGTCTCATTAATGCATATTTCTTCCATTTCTGATGCGGTGATGCCGTGGAGGGGCTGTTGTGATTGTTTTCGTAGAGTTTGAGGGAGGCAGCGTGCGATGTAGAAGTGTTGTGGCTTTTGTAATAATGAGTCCGAGGCAGAGGCTGTTATGGCATGATGATGATGAGTTTGAAACCATTGGTGGGGCTGTAAGTGTGTTCATATGACGGGGCTGTTTCAGTGAACACGATGTAGTGGGTGCACGATATTGAGGTTATGAAGGCAAAGCTGGGATGATGTTTTAGCTTAGTGTTTGTGAGTTGATGGCTGATTACGAGTTTAAGTTGTGGTGTTAGGGGGTCAGTTTCAGCAGCACATAGGCGAGGGAGCGGCTTTTTTCGCGATGGCGAGGCTATAATGAAACTAAGATGAAGCGAGGCAGTCGCTACGCAGCTCGGGCAGCGGCTCTGCGGCTTAGGTTTTTGGCATTTACGGGTTAGAACAAAGGAAATCTCCACTCCTTTTTTGCTTTGCTTTATCTGTTTGCTTAGATTTTGTAGATGATGACACACTTTAGCTTAGTGTTAGCATGTAAATAATCTGTTCGTTGAAATTGTACATTAGTATGAAGTTTGTTATTTAAAACATGGGAAGCATGTAACAGTTTTTGGTTTGTCCAGCAAATAAAAAAATGGTTTCATCCGAGCTTGTGTGTTCCTGTTCGCCCTAGTATTGATAAAGCTTGAGGCTCTTGTATTTTTGTTCTGTTCCATGTTAGGGAAGTATGTATCTTGGAAGTTATAATCAATCCTAGTGTCAATCTTAGTTTTATGTATTAGCGTATCAAGCTAGTTCATTGTTAGTCGTAGTATGTAGCATGATGTCAAAATAAAATCATCATGTGACGTAGCTTAATGTTTGAGTTTGTGAATTAATACTAGTTCATATGTTTGATGTTTACCCCTTATAACTAACGAATGGAATTATATGTTAGTTTATAATTGTGTATGAATGAAGTGTGTAAGCATAATAGTTTTTGTTGAAATTATTTTCCTGATAAGTAGTAATTTGACTCCTGTAGCTTTTTTCTGAATGGAATCTTGGTCCAAGTGTATTGTTTAGTTCATTGGATTACCTAAATCTAAAAAAAACTTGTCTGAACAATATATTAGTGCTAGTATGTATTTACTACGTTAATTAATCTTTATGGATAATTTTTATAGGAAAATTAAGAGTTTGTTTGGGGCCTTTTGTTCCAAGTTTGGCTATGAATCAGTTTTAGATGTTGTCTGGAGTTAGTTTAGCTCTTTAGGATTTAGCATTTGGACTTTGTTAGACAGAATTAGGATCTGGTGGCCTTTGATTTCAGTTACAAGTTAGTTTTAGTTGATTTTAGTTTGTATAGTTGGTCTTAGTCCTTCTAGTTAGTATAATGAGTATTGGATATCCTTTTAAATGACACAACTTGTATTATTTCAGCCTTTGGGGCAGCATAGAGCTGCTGAAACAATGTCTATAATTGTTGTACTTTTTTCTGAAAAAATAGGACTAAAAGCACTCAAGTATAGGGGTGTGGGCTTTTACTTTTGTATAAGTCCACGCCCCCACCTTTTAGCCTCAATTTTCAGCTATATATAAGAATGCATTTACTCCTCTTTGAGACATGAACTACCAGCTGAAACAAACATCAATTGAGAGCAAATACTTGAAAAAATAGGGTGAAAAAAAAGAAAGCAAGTTTAAGAGATAGATTTAGAACCAAAAGTTTTCATATCTAAGGCATTTTGGAGAATAAATCTTAAGCTTTTAAGAGTTAAATAGAGGTTGAAGGGTTGTTTTAGTTGCTGGTTGTTTGCTTTTGGTTGGCTTGTTTCACTTACTTTTGGCTTAGAATTTTCGGCTCATAGGTTAACACACAATAACCTTATACTTATGCTGAGCATTTGGCTATGAAAAATGGCATGAAATTAGCATGATTGAATAATTTAAAATTCCGTTTAATGTGTTATTAGTTAGCATTATTAAATGTTGATAGATGTGTTTTTAAAAAAAAAAAAAAAAAAAACACTAGTTCTAAGTCATTATTGTATAAGTTGTATTGCCCTTCATTAGCTTATATATATTCTTGAGCAAGTGTGCATGTGGAAAGTAAAGTAGGTAGCGGAAAAGGAAATGAGCAGGTTTAACTTTGGAGAAAAATTTCAAATATGTTTTTTTTTTTTAAGTTTCAGCATGCAATCTAGACATTTTCTCTGAAAAAACTGCTTAAACAATCCATGTATAGAATCTGAAAATAAATAGGCAAGCTTATGACTGTTTTAGATTTCAAAATCAGCCATGTAGAGAAAGCTTAATTTGGGTAAAATAATGTAAAAGGATTTCTCGATAATGAAGCGTAATTAGGTACGTGTGCTAATTCAATGATTTTTATGCAAAATTAGTGATTCAATTTAGCCAGAATTTAAACACAGACAAAATTAGACTTCAATGCAATTTGTAAAAAATGTTTTTTTCCTCCTTTGGGGACAATTCTTAAAGCAATGTAATAAAAGAGGTTGTAAGTGCAAATCGGCTCTTTGGAAATGGCAGTTTCGTTACTCTCATATTGGCATAGCCAACATTAGTTTGTTTAAGTGGTTTCGCTAAATTGTGACCCGGCCTTTATAATCTTAAATATATTTGGAATACTTTTTTTAAACCATTTGAAGCACGTTAACTCTTTTGTCATTTGATAACTTTTAAATTTAAAGTTATTTAATAATAAAAATATAATACGATTAAGCAAATTGATATTGATAAGTATGATCAGCGGTCTGCTCATTAAGCTAAAGGAAATTAATTTTATTAAAGTCAATTTGTATTAAGGTATACCCAGCAATAAAAATAAAAATATGATAATTTTTGCAAATGGTCTTTACGGCAGCTTATTAATGCAAACGGGTTAGCCGTCATGATTTTGGCAAACAACACACTTTTTAATAGTCTCAATGAAGTTAATTAAATTCTTTTAATAGGCAAGTCCTTTGTGAGGTTGGAAATGCTTAATACATTTTATTTATTTATTATGAATCAAAGTGTAAATCCGTCCAGTCCTCTGTGAGGTTCGAAAGGAATGATACGCTTTTACTTTTCTCAATCAAATTATAAATTCAAATTAACGGCATTAATATAACAACCATATTTAATAAATCAAAATTGCGACAATAAAGTAACTGTGCTCGGCATAGGACTCGAGGGTGCCTAATACCTTCCCGAGAGTTAATTGAGAATCTTACCTGAATCTCTAACGCAGACCATTAGACGAGTCAGAGGTGTTCCAAGGTACCTTTTGGTGACTTGGCACACCTTAAACTTGTCAAGTGGCGACTCCGAGTTCTCTAAATAATTTTGTACTTCTTTGAACAATAGTCACAACCTTTAAATAATAAACAACTCGTTAATTTTTAGGGCGTGACAAGGCCTACAGTTGATCAGGTACTCCCCTAAAAAGTTTAGATTTATTCTTGGCAAAAAGAAACTGATATAACTGAAGCAGTGGAAGAAACTTGGTTAAGAGGGCATGGCCTGCCGATCGGGGAACAATGTGATAAAGGGGAAAAACACGCGGAAGGTAAAGATGTTATGAAAATGCAGGAGCTAAAACAAGATAGGCGATATCAATAAAGATCGGGATAAAAGCAAGACGAGGCTTGAAACATTTACCTAAGTAGCAGCGGGGAACTTGTCTCAATACACCTCGAGTGAAGTCAAGGATCACCTATACTACGCACTACCCCAAGAGACACTCGGCTCTTGCAAATAGAATGATCAAAGATGTTTCGATGTTCAACTTGGACTCTACCAAGTGAAATCATGCCCGCTCACGGGTTCTTCATTGAGATTCACTCAATAAATACATCATTCTATATTCAAAGTTGTGTAGTGAAACGAAATGGCTAAGGTTCTATTTTATAGAATTTATCTAAGGCTAAAGTAAAATGACTAAAATAGCCCTCAACTAAGTTAAAACAATATACAATACTGAGGGAAAAATAGGAAGTTCACAACAAAAAGTCTAGCATTTCAGCGTAGTGGACGGAGCGCCTGAACTGGAAGCATTCGGACAGTGGAAAACTGAAGCGGAGCGCCCAGATCTTAGGTGGAGCGCCTACTTGTGCAGCATCTTGGGCGGACCGCCTGGCTACCTGGGTGGCACGCCGAGGTGCTTATCCGATTGATACTTCTCCAAATTGCTCCTAAAGCCCTTGGCTTCCCGTCCTTTACATTCTTCAAGCTTGGCACTCGTTGATATGAGTCTTGACTCGATTTGTCCCGTATCATCTTCCCCTTCTTGAGAAGATTTTGTCCTCGAAATCAAGGCGTCATCTTTCATGGCATCTTTATCTCCTCGGGTTGCCCAATTCTCTCCTCCCTTGTTCTTCTTGAACGCCATTTGGGAATAGGATTCTTCCAAGTTCTCCTTTGCCTTAGCATAGAACCTAGGACCTACAAGCAACGACAAGCAAAACCAAAAACTCCTACTCCGAAAGTAGGTTACTGCAAATAGTGTGGAAAATACACTCTTATAGTAAAGCCAAGTATCAATGATAATGAAAAGGCTCATGTCTCCCAAGGAAACGATAAGTAATTGACTTAGCAACGAAATGCACTCAACACAAGAACGAAAAAAGAGATCATTAGGACATGGAACATGCAAGATAAATTTATCAACAATCCTATGATCCCTAAGCTCATTACCGACACGCCAAACCTTCAATGCAATATTTTCACAATGTGGCACAATGGGTTCGGCATGCCCAAATCTCAAAGTGTGGTTAACATGTGGGATGGGATAGGAAAAGTTGTTCAATTCACAATTAGCATAAATTACCCCCACTCCCCTTCTTAAAAGCTCTAATACTCACACTAAGAGACACCTCCTCACCTCTAATGTCATCCTCAAGACAACCCCCCCTCACAAGGTAAACTCTCAAGGAAGGCATTAATAATGGCCTCTTCATCATTATAACCCAAACCCACAAGAGTAGGGTCACTAGAAGAATCATCTACCTCACTCCAAGCTTCAAACAAAGAGTTGTCTATGGGATCAAATCACTCACACCATGGAGGTTCCAACTCAATCCCAACTCTAGCTCGATACAATTCACCACCATAAATAAGGATGCCCTCAAATAAAGGATTAGTAAAAGTATGCATCCTATTCTCAAGGTCAAGCAAAGGTGAAGTATCATAACTAGGTTTATCACCCGCACTGGAGGAGTCATCGAATATAATCTGATCCATCTCATCCACTAGGGACTCCTCAAGGTCACTACCATCCTTACTACAACACATTATTCCACCAAAGGCAAGTATATCAATAAGGGTATGATCAAACAACTCATCTTCCCCTCTGTCGAAAATAGGTGGTGTATTATCATAAGGGCTACATGCAAGGTCAACTACCACTCCTTCACTAAATAGAGGTTTATTGAATACCGGACACACATCATGATGTGGCTTATCAATCATCTCAAATAGTGGTTCAATGCACACACAAGCTGACCAACCGACTCTATGCTAGTTGCAAGTTCATCAAATACAACACAAGTACAAACTAGCATCGAGTTCTCACAAGACAAAGAGTTTTCATGCTCATAAGAAGGTGAAGAAACACTTACTTTTGTGTTGCTCCCGTGAGCACTCACATTGCTTGAAGCGTCGCATTCAATTTCTCCTTCATGAAGCTCATAATCAAGATCTCTGTTATCTTGTCTTCCTTCCAAGGCACATGGTTGAGGCTCCAATAGTTCGCCTCCAAGAGTACCTACACAAAAGCTATAGCAAGAAAAAGAAAACATATGGTTAGGACAAAGGGTGCCCTCACTCTCAATTTGTTTTTCCTCTCCTCTTATTTCTTTCAATTCGCTCTCATGTGCAAGTGTATAAGGATGAGGTCTATGAATGTCATCACCTCGCTCACCCTCTCCAACTACCTCATTTGCCATTGGTTGGATCATAGGAGTAGTAGAATTACTCCTAGAGTGAGTAGTTACATCATCTTGGGGAATGCCCAAGTTGTGGGGAATGCCCAAGTTGTGGGAAATGCCCACTTGTTGGGGAGTGCCCAACGGATGGGGAATGCCCAACGGATGGGGAATGCCCAATATTCCATCTTTAGTGCCTTCTCCGACACCTTTTCGGACACTCGGGGTCCATTCCTTTTCAAGGCTTTCAAACCTCGAGCTTATGGATCTCACCTCGGCCAAGAGGTACGCCAAAGTGCTTACCGGGACCTTAATGGTATCGTAAACGTCTTCGACCATGCACCTACAAAAATTAAAGACAAGAGAAAGAGGTTAGAGTAAAAACCTCACTCACTCCCTCACCTTTGAATGTCGCTCGGGTACACTAAATTTAGTGGGTGGTAGGATCACTCAAGCTTGATTTCAAAGGCTTCCTCATAGTTGAACAACCACCTCAATAACCACTCAAGTCACACGAAACAAATACTCTTCGGGGTGAGTGGAATTGATGTGCCTCTATGGGGGAACGGCTATATGAGTGAGCACTTGAGCCAAAAATATTCTACGAGTCTTCTTTGAATTTTCAATCACAACCACGCACGAGGATCCTAAAAGCTCAATGAACTAGTACTAAATAAGTAGGAGAAATACTCAAGAAGTACTAGCCGGAAGCAATACAAGCAAAGAAAGACCGAAAACCTAGGAAACAAACTACCCCGGACTCGCTTCAGTGGTGACCGCCCAGAAAGGAGGCACTCCGCACAGAATTTTGCAAGTATTGGGCAGCAGCCAGGGTGGGCGTTGCGCCTCAGAGTGGGCGCTGCGCCTAGGGAGTGGGCGCTCCGCCCAGGCTTGGCCTTCAGTTTCACAAGAACGGGTTCTATGGTATTTTTGCACACAAATTCCAATGTTTTCAACCCATTACTCAAATCCAAGGATACCCAAAGGTGTTTTCAACTATACCAAACAATCCTCAATGGTTTTTAACTTCAAACAAGCAACAACAAGATTGATTCAAGCTTTGAAGCAAAAATTTCAAGGTTTTCAAGAATTTTGGGATTTCAAAATTTTGATTTTCAATTCGTAATGCCAAAACATGTTATGAGGGTCTCAAATCAACGGGAAAACATAATAGAACATTCCCCAATACTTTTTAACGCTTGAGGATTCGAGTTCAACCTGATCTATGAATTTTTTTCAAGTTTTCAAGTTTTTCAATTTTTTTTTGTTTTTTTTTTCTTTTCTTCAAGAACAACAACACAACAACAACAACAACAACAACAACAACAACAACAACAACAACAACAACAATGAGGATTCGTAAGAACGAAGCCTAGCCATGCTCTGATACCAACTGATAAGGGAAAAAACACGTGGAAGCTAAAGACGGTATGAAAATGCAGAAGCTAAAACAAGATAGGCGATATCAATAAAGATATCGGGATAAAAGCAAGACGAGGCTTGAAACGTTTACATAAGTAGCACCGAAGAACTTGTCTCGATACACCCTGGGTGAAGTCAAGGATCACTTATACTACGCAACTATCCTCAAGAGACACTCGGCTCTTGCAAATAGAATGATCAAAGATGTTTCAATGTTCAACTTGGACTCTACCAAGTGAAATCATGCCCGCTCACAGGTTCTTCATTGAGATTCACTCAAGAAATACATCATTCTATATTCAAAGTTGTGTAATGAAATGAAATGGCTAAGGTTCTATTTACAGAACTTTCTAAGGTTAAAGTGAAATGACTAAAATAGCCCTTAACTAAGTTAAAACAATATACAATACTTAGGGCAAACTAGGAAGTTCACAACAAAAAGTCTAGCATTTCAGCGTAGTGGGCGGAGCGCCTGAACTGGAAGCATTATTGGAAAGTGGAAAAGTGAGGTGGAGCACCTTTTCCACAGCAAGGAATTCTTTTTTTTGTTGGGAGGGTGGATCCTATAAGAAACTTCCCCCTTTTGGTCGGAATGCCTATCAGTCTTGGTGGTCTCGTAGAACCAAAGGCTTTTTTCAAAAGCATCAGTAGACGCAGAAAGAGATCATATTCCCTAAGGCCTTTGTTATCGCTTTAAACTTCAGCATCATGGGCGGAACGCCTGGGTGCCTGGGTGGGACCGCCTGGGTGCTTATCTGATCGATACTTCTCCAAATCGCTCCTAAAGCCCTTGGCTTCCCGTCCTTTGCATCCTTCAAGCTTGGCACTCGTTGGTAAGAGTCTTGGCTCGATTTGCCCCGTATCACAATGTGGGACCTTTCTTTTTTCATGGGGAAAAATAAAAAAGAACAATTTTGAAAGAAAATGAGACGCGCAAAAGAACAAATGACACGGTTTAGGGGTAGTAGAGACCCAACCCATGTGGCGCTTTTTTATGCTACTAAAGATGCCTATTCGTTGATCCTAAAGCAACAAGATATGTATTGGTGCCAATGGGCGAAGCAATTTTGGTTACAGGAAGGAGATAGAAATACAAGATATTGTCATCTCATGCCCTCATCGCGACGCAAAAAAATTATGTAACTAAGTTGAAGAATGAGAGTGGTGAGTGGATTGATTGGGATACATGATTGAAAGAACACATATGTTATTATTTTGATACATTGTTCACGAAACAACAAGGGAGCATGAATGACGTATTCGCGACTGTTACATGCAAGGTCTCTAATATACAAAACTGGGAATTAAAGCGAACTTTTTCAGAGGAAGAGGTAAAGATGGTGATTTTAGTATGCACCCAGATAAAGCACCAGGCCCTGATGATTTGAACCCTGAGTTCTTTCGACACTTCTGGAATACAATTGGAAAAGATGTTTCAAACACAGTTCTCCATTGTGTGAATGATAATGCGCCAACGCCAGGAGGTAATTTGAAAAACATTGTCTTAATACCAAAGAAGAAAGACCCTGAGCTTGTCTTTGATTTGTGACCTATCTCGTTATGTAATGTTATTGATCGCATAACGAGTAAGGTTTTAGCCGATTGTATGAAGCATTTCGTGCAAGCCATAATCTCAGAAACTCAAAGTGCCTTTATTCCCAAGCGATATGTGACAGATAATGCTATGATCGGCTTCGAAATTATGCACTATTTAAAGCGCAAGACTCAACGAAAAGTAGGTTTTGCAGCGTTGAAGACAGTTATGAGCAAGGCATATGATAGGGTGGAGTGGGGTTTTCTTAAAAATATAATGCTTAAATTAGGATTTGAGGCTGATTGGATTCAAAAAGTCATTCACATGGTTACTACGATGCACTATTAGATTAATCATGGCGGTAATCAGTTTGGAAACATTGTGCCAACCAGAGGATTGCGGCAAGGCGATCCAATATCCCTGTATTTGTTTTTGTTAGTTGCTGAAGGACTCTCGGGCTTACTAAACTTTCATGCACATTAGGGCCACCTGCATGGGGTAAAAATAACACCTAAAGCTCCAGTTGTATCTCATCTATTTTTTGTTGATGATGCATTATACTTTTTTAAAGCCAAAGAGTAGGAAGCCACGACCATTAAATAGTGTCTAATGTTGTACCAGGAGGCTTCAGGGCAGCAAGTCAATTTACAAAAATTAACATTTATTCAATCGGAGTACCTCGACTACTGACATGGATATAATTTTAAAAATACTGCAGGTTAAGATGGTGAAGGTCCCCGGGAAATATTTGGTTTGCCATCAGTGGTGGGACGAAGTAAGAAAGAAGTATTTGCTTATGTGCAAGATAAAGTTTGGGCGAAGCTTAATGGGTGGAAAAATAATATTTTATCCTGGGCGGGTAAGGAAATCTTACTCAAAATGGTGATTCAGGATATCCCCACTTATTTGATGGCCCTTTTTTGTTACCTAATGATATTTGCAATTCCATCAAAATGTTATGAATGGGTTTTGGTGGAAGAATGGAGTGGGTGAAACCCATTGGCTCTCATGGAATAATATGTGCTCTAGGAAGGAGAATGGAGGCATAGGTTTTCGGGAGCTAAGACAATTTAATATGGTAATGCTAGCAAAGACGGGATGGAATATTATGACCCGGCCAGAGTCGCTTGTGAGTAGACTATTAAAGGCTAAATATTATGCTAACTCTAATTTTATACAGGCTGATATTGGGGCGAATCCGAGCTTTGTCTAGCGTCATTATGTAAAGGCCAAAATGTATTATAAAAAGGATGCTTGCGTCGAATTGGAGATGGATATGCTACACAGGTATACATTTGACCCATAGATGCCTATTACTAGTTCCCATTTTATTCCTACTAAAAATAGGTCAGGTATTGATGATCTAATGGTAGCAGACCTAATCAAGACTAGGCAACGGAAATGGGATCTTGACATTTTGAAAACACTTTTCACCGTGTTTGAGGTAGAAGTGATTAGACAAATTTCATTGAGTATCATGCCACGAGAAGATATTTTAATGTGCTACTGGGATAGTAAGGGGATATATTATGTGAAGAGTGGATGTCGACTCCTATATAACAGTGAGCAGAGAACTCGGGTTGGTGCACATCGCAGTTTTGGAAATTTATTTGGAGCCTATCATTACCTCTTAAAATGGCGTAATGTTGACATTTTGGTGTAAAGTGAAATGTCTATTGTATAGTTGTAACAAGCCCAACAAAATCTGACTTAGGACTCATTGAGCTTGGGGGCGTAACTCCAACACAAAAGCTAGCTCAAAGGATTGTCCAAGTCTTATTTTTTGACCATTCCCTATGTGGGACAACATTCTCTAACGCTCCTCTCCCTCAACGCCCATAACTGGATATTTGGTGCGTGGACAATATTATGACAGATGAGGGTAACAACCCGAAACCAGCTTGGCTCTAAAGTCAAGATAAATTTTGAATTAGGACTCATTGGGCTTGAGACTAATTCCACCTCGAAAGTTAGCTCAAAGGGAGGAGGATTGTACAAGCCTTATAAAAGGCTTTTCACCTATTCTCATATCCGATGCAAGACTACATTCGCTAAAACTACCAGACCATCCCTTAGCAGATGGATGACTTATCTAGAAACTTATTACAAGAGTGTCAAATAATTTGACTCTTATCTGCAAATTATAGTTTTTATCAAACTTCTCGCTTCATGCTCATGGGAGGCTAAAAAAAAGTCCTCTGTGTATATTAAGCTTGAGACAATAAGTATATTTGCAGAATCAAAATACCATCTCGAAATTTTCAAAACTCAATACAAGATGCTCTCTAGAATTTAATAATTGATTTGTAAAACCATACTATACAACAACAACAACAACAACAACAACAACAATATACTCAGTATAATTTTACAAATGAGATCTGAAAATGGCGAAATGTATGCAGACCTTACCCCATGAAGATGGCGAGGCTGTTTTCAAAAGACCCACTAGCTAAAAAAAATTAAAAATACTTTTGTAAAAGCATACTATGAAGTGTTTTATTAAAGTTCAGAACTTATCACGAGCTGTTCAATATTAAGTACAAGCTAAAAAAGGAATCTCTCACTTGTTTTATGGTGCTCATAATGAACTATTTCTGAGTTTGTAGAGTAACTAAGCACATGATTACTTATGTTATAGTGTAATAATTAGGGTGTGTTTGGTACAACGAGAATAAAAAATGTTTTCCATGAAAAATAGTTTCTTGGAAAAAATATAAATTTTGATTGATTTTCCAATGTTTGATATTAAGATAGGAAAAATATTTTCCTGCAAAAAAAAAAAATATATATATATATATATATATATATTCCTATCCATACCCCTCTCCCTACAGTTTTTCATATCAGGTATTCAAACCCACCACCCTTCACCTCTCCAACCCCTAACTTCCTGATGCCCGCCAAACCCCACCAACCCCTTTCATAAAACCCACCCTATACCGGTAATCACGTCCATATCATTAGACAGCGGCCATACGACGCCAACGCTGGCCAGATCAGAGACTGAAAGTACAAGAGGGGGGTGAATTGTATCTTTTCTAAAAAATCCTCAGTCGACTGCTTTACCGAGACAGTCAACTAATACTGTAGCAGAATAAAGATACGCAATAAACTATGCAGTAATTAAAGTGCAGAATATAAAATTGACACAGCGATATTTTATACTGGTTCGGAACCAATGTGGTATCCTAATCCAGTCCCCTTGGGTTGCAAAGGAGTTATCTCTTTAGCTCTTTGATCTTGGTTACAAGGTTTGTGGTTTTCCTCGTTCACCACCAACGATCTACAAGGTTGGTTTTGACACGCTCACCAACAACGCAGTGATGGTTTATCGCTAACCAAAAACGTCTTTCCCTGATGGTTTTTCCAACACGCTCACCAACAACGGACTTGTCTGATTTATAGCTAATCAGACCAACTTCTTGACACAACTATTACCTCTACCCCAACTCTCTTTCTTTTCTTTTCGTACACTAGTAGACTCTCAAGAATACAGTGAATTGTATTAAGTAAAAGCTAAGAGAGAATGTAGAATGTCAATAGAAGCGTATTTTCTCAACTAGTGACTTCTTGAATATATAGTAGTGGATCTTGAACTAGTTGTTGATACTTCTTTGTGCTTGATGATTGCTCCTTGATATTGTTTCCATAATGAAAGTTGATTGAGAGGAGCCTTTATTGAGACGAGATAATCAGCCCAAGAGAATTGATCCTCAAAAAGATTGAGACCCTTTTTGAGAATAAAGTAAGAGCTATTTTCCTTTCATAGATATTTTTGACCGTTGGAGACAAAACTTCAAGAATGGTTTGCCTACTTTATGAACTTGGTCTCGTCTGGATGGTTCATTGCACGAACCTGGACAATGGAAGAGATTCTTTTGAGCTCATGTAATTGCAAGCTGTAATCAATCTTAACTGATTGATTTATGTATTAATGTCCAACGTGAAAGTGATCCATTTCCATGTTCCAAACATATTCTCATATCCACCATTTCATTATGGCTATTTAAACTCTCATTGGTACTCCTTAATTGGTGGATTTTTTACCAGTACTTGAATGAAGCCTCCATATAATAAGTTGCTAGAATACCAATAGATCTGCTCCTTCTTGTCTTCGTTCTTGCTTTGAAAGTAAATATATGTTCCTTGTAGAGAACAATTTAAATAATTGGCTGCTTCAAATAAAGTTCTCTTTGACACATAATATTTTCCTTTTCCTTTCAAGGAAACTTTCATTAAATTACTTAACAATCATAGGCATGATTATCAATTAGCAGCACCTCAATTGATTTGTTTCCTTTCAAGAATCCTTTCCATGTGTATTGAAGCTTTCTTTTTTACGTCTCCACTTTCTTACCATTTGAGTAAAAATATGTTCTCCAAAAATAGCTCATAATATTTTCCATATGCAAAAGGTGCTGACTCTTTGGATAAAAGCACTCCTTTCTAGTCTTGGAAAATAAATTCATCCATAACAATATTTTTCCAATCTTGTATTGCAAGAATACTTTATACTCTTTCCATAAAGAAAAATCCCATGAATGTATTTCTTCCAATTCCTTTCATTGAGTAGAAAATCTTCCTTTGTAGTAATTTCTTTCAAGTAAATTAATATTTGAAATCCAAAATTCAAATATTAATTCTTCCATTAAGCGCAGATCAAATCTTGGAAAATAATATTTTCTCCAGTAATAATCTCTTCTTGAACTTATTTGGATCTTCACCATTTTCTTCTCATGAGCAAACCTATACAAGAATAGAGTAACCACGAGTAAATGTTTACTGACTAAAATAACTTGGTTTGTTATCATCAAAATCAATAGGTGAAACCTTGAGGCTAACAATCTCCCCCTTTTTGATGATGACAAACTAACATGTACAAAGCTCCTCTTTACTCTATGCATTTTATCCAAATTACATGATTTTGTACACACTATTTTCTCCCCCCCTTTGACATTATCAAAAAGGTGGACAAACTTTCGCAAGTATTCAAGCATCGAAACCATTTAAAAATTTTGAGATATTTTCAAATATCATTTGGCATACAAATAAAATGCAATGCACATTTGTAATTAAAACTTAACTAGATGATCACGACCTTTTAATTAGATAGATAAATAAATCAAAGATGGTAAAAAGGATGTGAACTTCCCTGAATCAGTGATCTCCCCCTGAGTGTGTGCGCTTCGATCTTTGAAGCTAAGCATGACAGTAGGTAGATGCTCCCCCTTACTTCATGCTCTCTCCTTATATCCTGTCTTAAAGTGCTACCAAAGCAAATGTCTTGTACAAGAAAATATCATTTCCTTTTGTCATTATCAAAAGGGTGGAATATAAAGCGTAGTCAACTACAGAACTTGTAATAGACAGATATTCATGGACTCATAACTCGAAGCATTAACTTATATTCAAATCCCAGACATGTAACAGATCCACAAATTGAAAATATCCCTACATCTTACTAAGGATCATAATTCATAAGCAGTTAGGGATCATACTTTATAGGCAAGTGATTCATCTTGGACATATAAGTCAACTAAGAATAACATAGTATAATCATTTGAGAATCACATAAAAAAATCATTGAGAACATATGCTTCTACAAACTTGACTTAAATGACTTAAATGAGCTTGACTTAAATGAGTAAATTTGAGACATGTTTGATTAATCAAACCATTTCTAGCCATTTAGGCACACATGACATAGACGAGCATTTAGAATGAAATGACCATTTTTTTTCGAGAGACTAGAACTTCCATATGCTAGAAGGCACATAGAATGAGGTAAGAATATAAAAGTCAATTGAGTAGTATGTATTAATTTTCACCATGAAAGGATACACCTTATGTACCATTACCATGCCAATTATTTTCCTCAATGTGAAGAAACATTCGCATGGTGAATTTTTCTTACCTAAGGGGAACATACATATTACCCTTCATCTAAAGGCATAGAGTGAGTTGTTGACTCTGGTTGATATTCCATTGAAGTTCATGCGCACCAACTTTTCACGGAGAAATAATCCACCTTTAGCTATATAAGGCAAAGGAACTTAAAAAAGAGGGCTAATTCTTCATCATCCTCATCTCGAAATTGATCATCTCAAAGAAGCTTAATAAATTCTTCAATCAATTTTCATTAGTAATATCAAGAATGCAATAAGCTTTACAGATATTAACAAGAGTAATTTTATAAAAGAGAAAAAGAACTTTCTTGTTGTGTGAAACCTTGGGCTACAAGTCTACCCATGTTTCTCACAACCTTACCCTTTCTTCAAGCTCGAATCTGAATATTCAGGATTGTAGTATAGTTAGCTTGATAAGAAATCCTCGTACTTGGTCTTTTGCAATTTCTTTCAGTTCTTCCAAAATTGAAGAGTGTATCGTACACTACTTAATGCTCTTTCACGGATTCTTCATTTCAACTTGCACAAATATCATTTTATTGCTTGGTGTCCAACTTGTGCCCTTCAACTTCAGTTTACACTTTTGCTCAAGATAATATTAGTATAAAAAAATAGTATCCATAGATTTCTATTCAACTAACATTCTGAAGAAAAAAAAATAAGGAAGTGTAAGTAATAACGAATTTTTGAATCTTACCAATATTGTTCTTACCATAATGGAGAATACATTTATGCGACTAACAGGAGGAAACTGATTTTCCTGCCTTTCTGTATCTCATGTGAATAGTTCTCCAAGATAAATTCAGAGATAATTATATCATGAAACAAATGGTAATAACAGGACTTTTGACACAGAGTATTAAATATATGGTTATCAAACAATATTAATGAGTCGAACATAGTAAAGAGCAATACATCACATCATTTCATTTTGGAGCCAAAAAGAACATGAAAAATGTTAAGCTTATAAAAAGAAGGCTCAAAAACAGATAATGTTTGGACTCACCTAAATGATCTCAGATGTACTACACAAATTGATCCAAGCATATAATTCAAGCGAGTCATGGATAAGCATCAATACTAGAAACACGTACCTTTATCTTTCCAACCATTTGAGTCTTAGGATAGCTAAATATATAGTGTGCAGAATATTCAAAAATAATTTTCTTCCACTTGAATAAGACAATAATTTTCTTCCACTTGAATACCAATTGAAAGTACAAGAGATTCAATTCAACAATTATCTTAAACACAAGGCTATGAATCAAGTGAGTATGATATCAAAAGAAGTTGGCATGCTTGCTTAACTAATATGACATGTTTCATGTTAAAGATGCAAGACATAATATTCATATATAAAACTTCTATAATATGGATGTTGACATTTTAATTTCATACCAATCAAATTAATAATAAAGAGCAGGGAGTCGACTCAAACCAGGTTAGTCGACTGTGCTTAAACCAATTGAGATGTCCATATTCAGTACAGTGAAAAGAACTTGAATGACCTTGATCAGCCTCTACGCACTTATGATTTATTCTTTTTAAGGCTAGACTCAAGGAGTTCCTGCAAAACAGATTAGTTTGTTTTTGGTAACCTATTCTTTTTGGGTCCTTCATGGTTAGTAACATGTGTAGGGAATGGTGCATGTATTTGTTTGGGTCTCCAGACATATTTCGATCTTATATAATCTCTAGAATAATTGCATGCAAATGCTTTATGTCCAGAATTACCACAATAATGACACGTAATATGAAAAATGGAGTATTTACCTGCGGATGCCGAATTAGTCCACTCTAGATAGTTTTGAGTCGACTTATCTGTTGTGAGGTGTCTGCTTGTAGATCCCTTCTTAGTTGACTTGGAGCTGTTATGGAACTGAGTCAACTTATCTGATCGAATATGGTAGTGGCTAGATGATTTTTGAAATTTATTGATTTGTTTGCGTAGCTCAGAATTTTCTTCATGAAGTAAGGTACTTTCACTCTCATATTCTTGAAGATAAGTTTCCAAATCCTTCTTTTCTTTTAGAAGTAATTTATTTTCAATCTGATACCCTTCAAGCCGAATGTTCTTCTCTTTCTCCTCTTCTTGAAGTAACTTATTTTCATTCTGAAATATTTCAAGCCGAATATCATTTTTCATCTTCTTAAGTTCTTTGAACAGTTTTTCTATATCGTCTAGAACATTGTCTAAGTCTTCTTGAAGCTCGAGACAATTATCACATTTAAAAGAACTTGTCTCGCTAGTTTCATTATTGGCCATAAAACAAATGTTAGCCGGTTCTTGATCGCTTTCATCTCCAGATTTGTTAAAAGTTGACTTGACTTCATTCTCCTCATTTTCATTGTAAGTCCCTTCATAAGTCATTTCCAACTTATCCCATATCTCCTTTGCAGTTTTACAACTTGAGATCTTGTCATATTCTTCTCCACTCATAGCACAATAGAGCAAGTTAATTGCTCTAGCATTTGTTTGCATAACATCAAGTTGTTCCTTCGAGTACCTAGTCGTAGAATTGGATTTGGTACCTTTGGATTTATTTCCTCCACTATTTGGAATGGGTAGTGGTCCATCCTGGATGACTAGCCAAGCTTGGTAGTTAATAGATTGCACATAAATTCTCATTCTTGACTTCCAATAGCCGTATCGTTGTCCATTGAAGTATGGCGGTCTATTGGATGAATATCCTTCTTGAAGGATCTCCCCGTGATTTGATAATCTCCCATGGATCTTTACTCACTTGCTGTTAGGCAAAAATAAAGATGTGAGACGTGGCTCTAATACCAATTGAAAGTACAAGAGGGGGGTGAATTGTATCTTTTCTAAAAAATCCCAGTCGACTGCTTTACCGAGACAGTCAACTAATACTATAGCAGAATAAAGATACGCAATAAACTATGCAGTAATTAAAGTGCAGAATATAAATTTGACACAACGATATTTTATACTGGTTCGGAACCAATGTGGTATCCTAATCCAGTCCCCTTGGGTTGCAAAGGAGTTATCTCTTTAGCTCTTTGATCTTGGTTACAAGGTTTGTGGTTTTCCTCGTTCACCACCAACGATCTACAAGGTTGGTTTTGACACGCTCACCAACAACGCAGTGATGGTTTATCGCTAACCAAAAACGTCTTTCCCTGATGGTTTTTCCAACACGCTCACCAACAACGGACTTGTCTGATTTATAGCTAATCAGACCAACTTCTTGACACAACTATTACCTCTACCCCAACTCTCTTTCTTTTCTTTTCGTACACTAGTAGACTCTCAAGAATACAGTGAATTGTATTAAGTAAAAGCTAAGAGAGAATGTAGAATGTCAATAGAAGCGTATTTTCTCAACTAGTGACTTCTTGAATATATAGTAGTGGATCTTGAACTAGTTGTTGATACTTCTTTGTGCTTGATGATTGCTCCTTGATATTGTTTCCATAATGAAAGTTGATTGAGAGGAGCCTTTATTGAGACGAGATAATCAGCCCAAGAGAATTGATCCTCAAAAAGATTGAGACCCTTTTTGAGAATAAAGTAAGAGCTATTTTCCTTTCATAGATATTTTTGACCGTTGGAGACAAAACTTCAAGAATGGTTTGCCTACTTTATGAACTTGGTCTCGTCTGGATGGTTCATTGCACGAACCTGGACAATGGAAGAGATTCTTTTGAGCTCATGTAATTGCAAGCTGTAATCAATCTTAACTGATTGATTTATGTATTAATGTCCAACGTGAAAGTGATCCATTTCCATGTTCCAAACATATTCTCATATCCACCATTCCATTATGGCTATTTAAACTCTCATTTGTACTCCTTAATTGGTGGATTTTTGACCAGTACTTGAATGAAGCCTCCATATAATAAGTTGGTAGAATACTAATAGATCTGCTCCTTCTTGTCTTCGTTCTTGCTTTGAAAGTAAATATATGTTCCTTGTAGAGAACAATTTAAATCATTGGCTGCTTCAAATAAAGTTCTCTTTGACACATAATATTTTCCTTTTCCTTTCAAGGAAACTTTCATTAAATTACTTAACAATCATAGGCATGATTATCAATTAGCAGCACCTCAATTGATTTGTTTCCTTTCAAGAATCCTTTCCATGTGTATTGAAGCTTTCTTTCTTACGTCTCCACTTTCTTACCATTTGAGTAAAAATATGTTCTCCAAAAATAGCTCATAATATTTTCCATATGCAAAAGGTGCTGACTCTTTGGATAAAAGCACTCCTTTCTAGTCTTGGAAAATAAATTCATCCATAACAATATTTTTCCAATCTTGTATTGCAAGAATACTTTATACTCTTTCCATAAAGAAAAATCCCATGAATGTATTTCTTCCAATTCCTTTCATTGAGTAGAAAATCTTCCTTTGTAGTAATTTCTTTCAAGTAAATTAATATTTGAAATCCAAAATTCAAATATTAATTCTTCCATTAAGCGCAGATCAAATCTTGGAAAATAATATTTTCTCCAGTAATAATCTCTTCTTGAACTTATTTGGATCTTCACCATTTTCTTCTCATGAGCAAACCTATACAAGAATAGAGTAACCACGAGTAAATGTTTACTGACTAAAATAACTTGGTTTGTTATCATCAAAATCAATAGGTGAAACCTTGAGGCTAACAGAGACGTTGCCGACGCTAACCGATTCTGACATAACTAATACATGCATCACTAATAGAGAATGATGCTGACGAGGTGGGGGTGGGGTTGGGGGTTGAGGGTTGGGGGGTTGGGGTTAGAGTAGGGGTGCGCAGAAGGGAACGGTTTAGGGGCAGGTGGGGTTGGGGTAGAGTGAGGAAGGAAGGGGTTTGGGGTATGGGGATTAGGGTTTTGTATTTGTTAAATCGATTGATCTTCCAATTGCGGACAATTCATGATTGAAACTATCCGAGGTCGAATTCAATGTAATTTCAACAAAAATCACCATATTTTTTCAATGTTAAACTCGAACTTCTTGCTTGGAAGTAAAACTTCCAAGTTAATGGTTTATTACTGTTGGAATTATTTGTATTTATGCTAAAATCATTAGTTCAACTACTGATATCGTGGTTTCTTTAAAAAATCTCAAATTTCCATTGTTGGTACTTAGAAAGTATTGAAGAAAATAAAGTAATCATCTTGATTTGGTGTTCTTTAACTAAATTGGTGATTGTTTGTGTTGGTGTTTAGACAATGTTGATTGTTTGTATTGGTGTTTGGATGCGTTGTTGGAATTATTTATTTATATATGGACTTAACATTAACTTATTTATTCGGTTTTCACAAAATGGGCTAATTGTATATAGTTGGTGGACAATACACAGGCCACATATTTGTGGATTCCATGATGGACCTGTATTGTTTCTTGTATTAGGTGTGGGCTGACAGTAGTGTATGCCTGTTGATAAACCTGTGGGCCTATTATGGGTGGGCCCATTAGGTTAAGGCTCTTAAGCCTATATATATGAGGCTAGGTCTCCTCTCCTGGCTTAACTGGTTGTAGACAACTTCCCATTAAGCTGTCAGTTCTAATAAGCCTAAGGAGAGGAAAGACTCAGTCTGGTTCGTCTTCCGTTGTTGTGCTGCTATATGATGGATAAAGGTACGTCCTTTTACTCACATCTTTATTATGATTATTAGGTGTTCTTGGTTTATGTGATTGTAGGTATGTTTTAATTAATTCAACAATTGGTATCAGAGCGAATCACACAGATCTAGAACCCTAATATGATTTATATGAGATAAAATTATCATAGCAAGAATACTATACCGTGTATTGAGTTTGCAATCCATGTTCTAAAACCAAGATTGAGTTCCGCTGTTTTTTTTTTCCGCTTATTACGCTGCGTTACTTTTATAAAAGTATATAAAAGATTCAAGTCGATTTTTGTTAAACTAAAATCGAGTGTCTTTGGTGGGTTATCACAAAATCCAATATGTTGTTTGTATACTTGTCATTAAGCAAAAGATCGATAGGACCATGGAGTATTTAAATGATTCAATCCTGTATGACACACGTTTGGTTTCGGTAGAAATACTTGTCATATTCTTGACACTAACTAACGTCCCATGGAGTTTTACAACAGAAAGAAGCAAGTTTTAATTATAAATTACTGATTGGGATTCAAGTCAATATTATATTATTCTTGTATCATTAGTTCTTTGAGATCAAGTTTCTTTTTCTTTCATGATATAATGTATTTATAAACTTGCATTTATGTTCTTACTGTTGCTAAATAAATGAGAACATTCACTCGTATTTGATTAATTTACTCCTTCTACGTACCTATTGCTTTTATTTTATTGGGATTTGATAAATTGATAAAGTCTAATAAAGGATGGGTACATGTTAAAAGGCTACATACTATATATTTATCTTGCACACACATGTTGTGTCATATGTGCTTGGCAATAGTATATCTGATCCTGAGGATTGAAGTTGTTTAGTTAATTGAGGTACTATCACATGTAGTAGCTAATTCTCTCGAGACAACAGAATTTAAATGGCATGAGTAATGTGTTCGTTTTCTGAAATTACTATGAGAATTTGGTATGGCTATATGGTTTAAATTTTAACTTGACATAGGATTGGGCATGGAGGAATTTTTTTTTTTCATTATATATGTGAATGTATTTTGGTAGAGGTGATAAAGTCTATTAGATTTGTACCTCTGGTTGTACTAAAACTATATTGAACATGAAGCATATTTAGACCCATTAAATTATATGTGTAACTGATCCAGAGAAATTAATCAATAGTATATAAATGGGTGCTCTTCTAACTATTGAGTACAAAAGGTTGTTTTTCCTTTTAACCAATCCAAGTTGGTATTCGAATGACGACAATGCTCATTGGATCTTAATTTATTATACAAAATACTTTACCATGAGCCTCGATAATTTTAAGTTTCAAAAGTATCTATATCCATTGATCGGCGAGATTTACTTTGATTAGCTCGGCAAATAACTATTCTGATATCCTAAAATCATTATGGTATGATGTCTTTTCTCCTCTATGAGCCTTGTATAAAATCTGATTTTTTCAATGGGTTAAAAGATCGGAATTTGCATTAATCATGGTACTTATTTGGCTGAGGAATACTAAACTCCTATTATTTATTAATAATATTCAATTGATTAAATTAATAAAATTATGAAGATCTATAGTTAATATAAGGCAAAAATATCAATTGAAAATTGATCCTGGTGAAATACTCACGCATTATTATAATTGAGTTGATGTATGTGAACCCTTTCACAAGGATGTGACAATCTCCTTGCATAGATTATTGTTTGCCTGGGAGCTAACTTGCAGGCGATACTTTTGCATGAAGAATAAGTTATCTGGCGTTCTCAATATTGTGGTATGAAATTATTGACTCTAGCCTCCTACTTTCATTTTGAAAAATCTATGTGATGTATATCATAACATTTACTTTTAGAACTATGAGTTCGTTGATTTATATTCGAGTTGTGCACCTCTAGTTTAAAGTCATTAAGAGAAGAAGTAATTTCTCATTACTATATTTAAGAGACTAATATTATATTTAAAGAGATTATTTTATTTCAGTCCTTATATTATGAGCATGTTAGGAGAGTTATGTCATCGCATTAAGAGTTGTAGTTGATTTTATATGACATTATCTTATTTATGCTCTCATGATATTGAAAGCTCGTTGAGGTTAATTAAGGTGACATGATTTATTGAAATTTAACTACGGATAGATTAAAGTATTGTTTGGGATGAGAGATCATCTCCCGTTGAGGATCTATTAACATAAATATTGTTTCGTATGCTTGGGTAAAATTTTTTGTAAATCCCTAATTGAATTAGTTTTATGGATTGAAGTGAATGATGTGCACCAAAGTGACGTACTTGCTTTAGTCTTGCGAGACTTTTTCATTCTGTGCATTATGGGATTTCACTATATTATTACATGCAATAGCCCGCCCAAAGGGGGTTATTGTGTATTTTAATTTGGTGGTGGGTGTGAGGCCTGCAAAGGAAATGTTTTAGTTTAGTAAATCTATCTACCCAAAGGGGATAGGTTTCTAATACTAAGATGTTTTCTCGTTACCTGCCCAAAGGGGGTAACACTGTGAAGGCTCACATTATTTGCCTAGGGTCACCTCATATTACATTTGTCATTATTTTTTCATTTGCTCAAAATTGAAGTATGAGCCTGAGAAAGAAAGTATTTTAGTTTGGCAAATTTGTCCGCCCAAAGGGGATAAGTTTTCTAATACTGAAGTATTTTCTCGTTACCTGCCCAAAGGAGGTAATATTATAATTGCTCGTATTAATATCACCAATGGAGTTTTCTTCTACTCTTATATGAAACATAGTCTTGAATTTTGACCTAAAACTTGTGGACATCAAACTTTGTTTTGTCAGTCAACTTTTATTAAACCTACTTGAGTTGAAAAGGTTTTATTAATACTAGAGAAATATATGTTTTCTTTAAGTTATTTTGCGTTAAAATAGTGCTCGTTGAACTTATTTGCTATCTATACCTTTCTATTATTTTACTAAAGATTATTTGACATATTGATTAATTAATATATGATTGTGTTTGAAGACTCATTATTGACATTATGATAAACATAAAATTATCTAATATTAATATTATTTCTTTTGAGAACCTTATGAGAAATATTTGACTATACATATATTCTTCCCAACCTAGCCTATATGTAAATAATTTTCATTGTTTGTCATTAATGACAAATTATATGTGCATAACACTTATAAATGAGAATAAGAGAGTTTTTATATCAAGGAGTCAATGTTGGTAAACTTCCTACTTGAATTGGTTGGTGTGACTCTCTTTCTATTGTTGTAAAACTCTCAACTATGTTGATAATGAATTTTTCGTAATGACAGAATATCCAATATATTACGATTTTATTGTGTTATATGTCGTGAAGTCTAATTTTCTTTCTTTCTTGTTAATTGGGGTGAAAGCATATATCATTTTCTTTATGAGATAATTTATTGATTTTACTCAACGCGTATTTCTTGAATTCCTTTACTTGTCTATAACATATACATGATCTTTTATTTTTGAAAACGATAAGGAAAGTCTTAGTTTCTCAAGAGAACATTTTCTATAAAGAAAAGAAAAACTGAAGTTTAAAGAATTCTTAAAGTTTTAATGGATCAGTTAAATAGTGGGAGTAAATTCATATTAATTACTCCATTTGTGTAGGTTGTATTGTTCGATTTTATTTTTATATCATGACAGTGAAATTTGATTTTAATGGCTAGAACATGTCAATGGTGTTAGTTGTATTTGGTTAGTGTTTATCAAATGATTGACTAACACTGAAATCTTTAATATCAGAATGAATATAGATTCAATGTGAAAAGTTGTGATTACATGTTTATTGTAGTTTGAATGATAAATTTATCATGTAACACTTGAAATTTGATTGAGTCCATGAATGTATATTCAAAATGAGTTTATCGAGATTTGGTTGTGTCATATTCATTGTTGCCACTTTAATTAATCACTAGCTCATTGATGTTTACTTGTTAACTAAACGATCAATATGCTTGATTTATGATGGATACACATTCTTTTATGTATATTATAAAGAAGTCATATTGATCACCTTATCATAATTTGGCCGACTTCTTTAATTTTATTGGTGTGTTTTATGAAATGTTAAGTTGACAATTGTTGATATAGTATCATTTAAAGGGCATATGACTAATAATTGCATATCATTACGGTGAGTGAATTATGTACTTAACTGAATTTTAACTATGTGACTTGACACACTTTGAGAGAAAATCGGGGAGATGAAGGAGACTCAATGAAATATTATGTCTCTTGTGACTTTATTTGTTTGTTCAAGTGTTTGGACTCATGTTGTGAAACTAATTGTTGTTTGTAATGTTAGAGTCTAATGTATGCACTTGATCAGTGGGAGTCTTTTATTTGGTATATACATTCCTTAAACATTTGTTATAAATACTTGGTAATGGGCATCTTTGATACATCATGATAATTAAATGTATTATATACATTTGTGTGGGTTTATCTATATTGACAAGTTTTGATGCCTATAAATTCTTAAGACTTCTTGTCTTATGCAGTTGGTATGTCTCATGTTGATTAGATCATGTTGTGCCTTTGTTGGATCTTTATAGAGACATACGACATGTATGAATTTTCTTGGTTGTTGCACATTATGATTAGTTGCACATGTTGAGCCTCGAAAAATTATGATTTTCTAGTGGAGCACATGTTGTTTAGTTGCTCACATGTTGTAACAGAAAATCATGTTGTAGATTTTCTAATGGTGCACATGTTGTTTGGTCGCCCAATGTTATTTATGGAAAATCGTTTGATGGACCGACAATGAAATAGTCTTGTTTTGGAGTCCATGTTGACTATTTCTTGCTACACTACCACACCTTTAGGTCTGTCAGCAAGATTTCAATGTTTGTGATTGTGGACTAGTCTTGTGTCGTTAAAGGATGCAAGTATTGCTGCTCTTCGACATTGATAGTTTTGTTTGACTAGACCATGTTGGAAATAATGTTCCACAGCTATATGTTTGTGGCCACTGTCTATTTAGCCCGAGAGTCATTTTATAAATAAATTTTTTCAAATTTTTTTAAACAGTTAAGTTAATGTTGTCCAAGTGGGAGAATGTTGGAATTATTTATTTATGTATGGACTTAACATTAACTTATTTATTCGGTTTTCACAAAATGGGCTAATTGTATATAGTTGGTGGACAATACACAGGCCACATATTTGTGGATTCCATGATGGACCTGTATTGTTTCTTGTATTAGGTGTGGGCTGACAGTAGTGTATGCCTGTTGATAAACCTGTGGGCCTATTATGGGTGGGCCCATTAGGTTAAGGCTCTTAAGCCTATATATATGAGGCTAGGTCTCCTCTCCTGGCTTAACCGGTTGTAGACAACTTCCCATTAAGCTGTCAGTTCTAATAAGCCTAAGGAGAGGAAAGACTCAGTCTGGTTCGTCTTCCGTTGTTGTGCTGCTATATGATGGATAAAGGTACGTCCTTTTACTCAAATCTTTATTATGATTATTAGGTGTTCTTGGTTTATGTGGTTGTACGTATGTTTATAATTAATTCAACATGTGTTACTTCAAATTTGAAATCATTTGGAACAATTCGAGGTGGTTTAATCGAATCTAGAACTGCAAATTCGAATAACACCTTGATGAACAATACATACAAAATTGTGTCAATGAGACGAAATATGTGAACAATTTAATAGCATATATACAACGAAGAAAGCACAAAGTTTTGTCAATGCAACAGAATTCGTGAACAATTCTAACAATCCAACAAATCTTGCAAGTATGGCAGGATTTGTAGTAATTCATCGCAATATGTTAGCTTGAATAAACACAAAGTCTTATCGATTAAGCGATATTTTAAGAATAATTGAACAACACACGACTTGTCAACCTGACAAAATTTAAGAATAATTTAAACAAAATAGGTTATGGAGCAGAAAGCCCTGCCAATCATTAGAATTTTGTAAACAATTTTTTAAAGTTGCATCATTGTGAATAGTCATATGGAGAGACATATCACTGGAGAAAAGAACTTTTGGCTAGATTTACTGGTAGTTGTATGGTGAACTTTTAGACATGAAATCACAATACGAAAGCTTTGGTAGTTGTCCGGTACATATTTTATGGTGGCTATCATGTTGAAATGGTGGTTGCAAGTTACTTTCATGTGTAAAAGTGTGTAATATGTGTATCCACGCTATATAACTATGTTATTGCCTTATACACAACGATGAAGATACATTATTTATACACTATATATATATATATATATATATATATATATATATATATATATATATATATATATATATATATATATATATATATATTGTATTATTGTGTATAAGTGTATATATACATCGTTACATCTAGGCCTTGGCATAGAGCCAAGCCTATTCAGAGCTCGGCTCAATTTCATTAAAAATTTATCTCGATTCGGTCAAAGCTCAGTGAAGCTCGACTTGGTCAAAATTTTGACTCAACTCCATTAGCTTAATTGATCGTGTAACATTTTTTTAAAAAGAATATTTATTCATTAGAATCAATATATATAAACTAGATATAATATTTAATATGTATGCAATATTTAACAATTGATAAAATTGTATAATATACTTGCTTATTTGACATTAGGAAAGTTTATACCACAATGTAACTTACTTAGATGGTTGGCAAATGCAATTATAGTATTTTTATTTAAGAATTTAAATCGTTAACATACGAAATATTGTGATTATTACAATGTTTTATTTTTCTAATGTATTAAAATTCTAAGATGTATGCGAAAAGTTTTACTTTAGTATTATTATCTTGCAAAAATTCTTTGTGATTATTACAATATTTTATTTTTGTAATGTATTAAACTTCTAAGATGTATGTGAAAAATTTTAGTATTATTATTTTGCAGAAATTCTTTGATTGTATCGTTCTTTTAACTACATATTTTTTATATATTATACACTCCATTTGATTTAAAAATTTCTAACTTCGTTTATACAGCAAATTATAATCACATTGTCGTAACATGAATATTATTTTTAACATACTCATTCTTGGATTAAATTAAATTATCACATTCTTGATTTAATCTCTTAAAAAAAGTTTATGAAATAATTAGAGGGATTTACACTTACATACAATTTTGAAGTCTTAATTACAACAAAAAAAAGAAGCAATATTATTGATATTACAAAACATAGCATTATTTTTTATATATAAACTGCTATAAACAACTAGGGAAAAAACCGAACCTCCACCTCACCTGCCTCCCTCTACCACCCCCTGCCACCTATTTCCCCCCGTCGTCGCCCAAGTCTGCAAAAACATGTAAATACAGTATGAAACATGCAGAAAACAGTGATTATATAGTGAAATACAATGCAGAAATACAAAAACAATACAGAAATAATGAAAAAATACAGAAAAAGTGCAGAAACAATTAGAAACAGTGCAAAAATGAAAAAGTAATGCGGAAATAGTCCAAAAGCAGTTAGAAATGGTGCAGAAATAGTGTAGATACATTGAAAATACAACGAGATACAATATAATAAAAAATAAGAAGATGAAAACGACAACAAATCTGGCCGAAAAAATCCTGGTAGAAAAAACACCAGATCCGATCGAAAAATATCATATTTGGCCGAAAAATACCAGATCACGCTGAATACACCAAATCTTCACTACATGTAGCCATCCGCTGTTATATATCTACTTGATCCCTGAATCATAAAATCTCCTTGGAGCTAAAATAGGATTTCTAAAGAAAATACGCAGAAAGACATTTTAACTAATAGCAAATACTCACCATCACATAATACAAGTAAACTGAAGGTTAAAATACAACCATTTTCAATTCAAAAGCTGAAAAAATTGAATGCCTTCTATCAATTCTTAGCAAAGCATATCTTGTGAGGTTTAAGGAAAAAAATACATAGATACAACAACCAACATACATGACATCAAATCAAGCAAAATAAAAAAATTTATAAAAGGAAAATCCAAAGATGAAACAGATACAGAGAATCCTAGTTGAGAAATAGAAGAAAAGATTCACCTTTGGGCGAGAGGAGTGGATGCAGTAGTGAACGTTGAGGCGAAGAAAAGCGTAGCCATTTGTAACGAATTTTGATTGGAGTTGTAGATTAATATTTGGTACTGATGGAACCGAAGAACTGCTGCTAAACTCTAGAAAGCAAAACAGTGAAGAAAGAAGGAAATTGGGGTAGGGGAGGAGGAAAAGTGACATTGAGGATATGAGAGAAAGAATGTGGGGTTTTGCTATGTTTGACTATTTTTTTCTATATTTTGTAATTAATTTTTTCTTTCCTCTATATTAAGTGATTTTGTTAAAGTGTCTCTATGTTTTGTAAATAACTTCTCAAAAGTGTACTTTTGTGTAAGTTTCAATTATTTATATAGTCATGATTGTAGAACAAATTAAAATTTAATTTTCTTTAAAATATTCTTACTTTATCATATTATTATAAAAGTGAGAACCCCCTAATACAAAGTCATATTACTAAAATACCTCTATTAATTATTTATATTACTAAAATGCCCCTGCTAATTATTTTGCTTCTAATATAAAATGTTAATTAAATAGCAGCCTCCTAAAAAAATTGACTGATCATTTTATCCTTCACCAAAAAAGAGAAAACTGTTCACTATCAGAAATCCCTAACTTTTCCAATTCCATAGTTAAAACTTTCTTCTTATTGATCTTGCTATCTCAGGCTCTCAGCCTATTGATTGATAAGTGTGATTAAATGACCATGAATATTGACATAGCACACAAGACATTTATTGGTGAGTGTGATTAGATGACCATGAATATTGACATAGCACTAAAGACATTTATACATAGCTTTCTACTATGTAGAAAGTAGTCGGGGAATTTAGATCTCAAACCAACCTTTCGATGCCTCTAGAGTATTGCATACTATATAAGGTACGGTAAAGTTGAGTTTTCAATTTAATTTTGGAAGTTTTCTCATTCATTAACTTTGTATATTTCAAAAAAAAAAATTATTATTTAAGCATCCCTAAGAAAATTAACTTTGTGACAGGTGATGTTTAATTGGAAGTAGCAGCCTAATCCCTAATGATGTTCCAAACGTGGTGACTGGTAACTTGGTAAGTAATACGTATACATGTTTTATCATGTTGTAGTCTTTGTTATGTTTTACCGGAAGGATCAATGCTGATTATGAACAAACGCAAAAATGTAGATGTACAAACCAAAAGTCAATATGATAAGCTGGTTAAAGATTTGAACTTATATGTTCATGTTCGAATTTTACGAAAATTCATGTGATTTACCAGGTTCAAAATCATTATTTGTACCTATCTAATAATTTTTTTTACACAAAAAGAGTTTGAATTAAGGTTTAAGCTTCTAGATCTGCCCCTGTTAATATGCGTATCTTACTTTATGTTATAGCTAATGATATGCATGAAAATTTAATAACAATTATGTGTGTGACGTAACAAATGATCATGAGAACTATCTATTTGTAGGGACAATTTTTCTCCAAAAAGCTTTAGAAATTAATTCATAAGTCGTACAGAATGCATTACATTCTCGACTTGTTGGCACTGTATTTAGGTAAGTTATCTCTACATTCTTCTTTGATCTTCTCCGTTGACACTCCAACTCAACTAAGCTTCTATTTCTCATATCATGTAGACTAATATTTCTACATTTTAATTACCTTGCAACTAAATTACCCCGAGTGCTCTTGAATTGAAAATTTACTCATTATTCCTGATTTTGCAAACATTCCACCAGTTTATTGATTACCGGAGATAAAATTGTCCTTGAAATTTGGATTCCATAAATTACTTTTTCTAACATTTTCGATTTTGCTGTTTTGTTGATATTGAGTTTGGCTTGATGATTTCACCATAATAAATCTCCAAATATTTTCTTCTTTTATATTTTGTCTTATGATTGTGTTCTTATCACTCAATTAGTATGGTTGCACGTGTTAAAAAATTAGTCATATACATAAATGAAAATAATTATAGACATTGCCTAGTATACTCGACTCGGTATAAATCTCAATTAGGCTCGATTGTATAGTGTATTGGGTAAAATATAGCTTGCACACGTAGCGGCTCGAGCGTTGGTTTCATGACATATCGTGCAAAACTCACAAGATTGACCACAAAGCTGATAATGTGGTCCCTGAGGAGAAGCTTCAGGATCAAGATTATTTGTGAGCCACGAGATCAGATCGCCTCGGGAAACAAGAAGCTCATCATCCCGAGGCAAAAAAAAATCTTAGCCTCGGGAAGCTGGTTCAGTTCCAGCGTAAGAGATGCCCCCACGATTTTCACCCATGATCCTAGCATTCAATGAGGGAGATCATGGGCACTCCACTATTTGAACATGGAGGAGTGGACTAATTAATGCCCTTAATTGTCTACAGTTCATGGCCTATAAATATCTTTTATTTTATCTTGTAAAGGCACAAATAGAGAGGCATAACACTGTCAAATTGTAATCTCAAGGCTTATACTGAAATTATTTACTTTGTGTTCCTTGTGCTCATCCTATTGTTGTTAATTCATTTGTCTTTTACCAACTTTGATACAACAAATTGCTTATAAACCCAATACAAATTCAATTGTTATCTTAATCTGATTTAGGCTAATACATATAGTAAACTCGATTGAGCTTGGCTCCATGTATAGGCCTAGTTACATTGTTACACGGAATTTTTACATGGAGAGACACCTAACCTATGAAAATTACCAAAATTGGCCCTTATTTCCCCTTCTTACCCGACCTGTCACCTTTTTTTTAATTTTTTTTTCTTTCACTTATAGCACCCCACTTTTTAAAGAAACAGAATATCCCAGCCCCCATTTTTCCACCCTTCTCATTCCCTCCTTCCACTACCACCGCCGCGTCCCACCCATTCCACCATGAACTCACCTTCATCCCCTCTCCTCCAAGCCACCGCCACCAGCCGTCGTCACTATTAATTGTGTTGTCGCCCATGTTTCTGCCACCATTGTTTTTTATTTTTATTTTTGAAGAACAAAGTCGATTTTTCGATATAAATTCTGATCAAAGGTCCAGTGGGGGTTTGTTTATCATGTATTTTTTTTTCATAAAAATTCAGCGAGATCTACTAGTTAATTTGTTAAAACTTTTTTGTAATGTTTAGATTTGGTATAAATTTGTATAAATCTGGTCTTTTTGTTAAGATTTTGTGTAAAGCTGTCCAAAACAATGTATTCCCTCTGTCCCAATTTATGTGGCACCATTTGACCGGGTACAGAGTTTTAGAAAATAGAGGTTGACCTTATTAAGTATCAATTTTACCCTTGAAAAGTAAGAGAGAGAATATTTGAGTAATAAAAAAGTTGTTGGTAGGTTTAAAAGTATGTAGGGCCCAACAAGGATAAAATAGAGATGATGCATTAAATCTATATTATTCTAAAAGCACGAGGGCCTTACGGAAATATCACCCGACTTTTTTACCCTTCACTAAAAGACTCTATAATTGACAAAATAGTCAATTCAAATTTAACCTAATTTATTAATTCTTTTATATCATCTAAATATTGGTTATTAATTCTTTCCTTATGTTGTATGAACCCCTAAATATTGGTTCGAAATTTCCTTACATAAACTATCTAACATTGATTAATGCTATCCTCTTGGTACTCAATTCCTTGCCGTAATTTAAGACTTTGAATTAGCTATAATTTTAAACTTTGAATTTGCTATAATTTTAAACTCAGATTAATGAATACGGGCTTCAATTCTAATGCCAATTCCTTCTATTTGGGTTAGTAGGACTCAATATTCAAGGAGTTGTTTATAATAAGGACTCATCCCTAATCATGTTAGGCTCTTGATTATTGTAAATACAATAAACTTTTAAAACTATCATTATTTTATTCTTATTTTTTTAAACTTGTGGTGTTTGATTTCAAGTCCAACTCAACGTTTCTGTGTGTTTCTCTCAATTGAGTTTAGGAGTCTTTTACATCAAACTAGTCTTTGGGCACGCGCCACGCGCGTGAGGCCCATAGATATAAATAAAATAACTTTTAAATATACATAAATATTACCATAAAATGTGTTTGAGTGATAAAAAAGTATATATTTGTGACTATTATTTGACTAGTCCATCAATTTTCAGATCGGCAATGGCTTCTGAATGTTATATGTTTACTTGACAAAAAGATTTCTTAATGTATTGTCATAGCTAAACTTTTCTAAAAATAATACAAGCGCAAGTGTATGCACCTAAATAGAGATATTGCTATCAGAAACCATGATAAAATGAAGACAAATTTTTAACCCGTGATATGAATGTACTTTTAGATTGTCATGAAGGGTAGGAAGTAGTTGAATAGACAGATAAATGTCTAATTATATTATCTAATATATCAAAGTTATATACTACTAATAAATGTCTAATTATATTGTCTAACATGACAAAGTTATATGCTACTAACTTATTATTTTCTACCTATCACGTGTAAAATTATTTCAAACCATGAGAATCTAATAAGGACCAAAAAGGAAAGCAAAAAATGCAAAGAGATTAAAGTTACCTCAGTAGAATTAAGCCAATTGCCACTCTCTATCCCGATGATGGCAAGCATCTCTTGTAGTCCCGCATGGAAAGGTCATCTTTCTCTAGATTGAAAAAAACTAAAGAAATAGAATATGATAGAACAAAAGGCTATTGATGATGTAAATAAGTACTCTTAAGCAAAAAGATTGAAGTATGCATTGTGTTGAATGCTGATATTAATTAAGAGGAGGGTTAGACTAAACGGCATAAACAGTACGACACGTGAAAAAGGAAGTGTGGAGTAAATCTTAGATGTAAAACTCATTTTTTCGCATTAATCGTAAAACACTTTGAACATTTGTATTTTATGAAAAATATTGCATTTGTAAAAGTTACTTGTTGAAAGTGATACATGAATCTTAATAAAAAGAACTTGTATACATGTATCTTAATAATTCTATGAAAATCCCAAGACATAATTCAAATTTTCAAGACTAACCCTATAGCTAAACTTGTATATACTAAAATCAAATGTATTATTTAGTTTTTAAAGGGTAAAATGGTCGTTTACTTTTTGTTATAGGGATTGGCTCTTTTAGAATAGTATGATATGATACTAATATAATTGAACCCAAAAAAGCTGTGTAACTTTATGACTTTTCCAACTATATATCCCCTGCATTAGGTCTGAAACTCTTTCCTACAAAGTTAGAATCCTTCGAGAACTGTCATATATAATTTTTGACGGTTGAAAGATGAAATTTAGCACATTCTTTAGTAGTTTGGTATTGGTTTGACTGCTGAATATTTGTTTAGTTATGTTCCATTGTTGTTGCTTCTTTTAACTTTGAGACACTCTTGTTTTGAATTCTCTCATGGGTTAAATATTTTTCTTATGTTTTCAGGTTTATAACAATAATGATGGACCGTTGTGCTATTGTTCTTCTCATCGAGCCAATATTAATGCAATATTTGGAAATTGATACTTCAAACTATACATTAGGTACTTTCTCCTTTTTTCCGTTAATTCTCTCTGTAGCAGTATAATATTTTTATTATTTTATTGCACGCATTAAATATATGATCTTTAGACGTGCTTGCGTTGCGCTTTTGCACACCTTTATTAGTTAATTAGTGTAAAGAACATAAAAGGACCTTTTTTTTAGCGGGTAAGCATACCTTCTTAATTATTACGAAATTTGCTCTTTGTGATTATTCTTCTGACTTCAAATTTTTCCTTCCTGAAATAATGTTTATGATTTTAATTCTATCTATTTTGGTAATTGATGTGGCATAATATATGAAACAACCTCGGTCAGTCGTTTCGGAAGTTATGACTTCGATTGGCATGCCGATAATTTTAAAATATTCGTAAGGTCCATTGAGACTTATCTATAAAATTTGAGCTAAATTAGACCTCGTTTGGTAGGCATCGGAAGAAGGTTTCAGTTTTTATTGATGATAAATACTAAAAAGAGATTTTCGAGCTCGGTTTTGGTGAACGAGCTCTGATTCAAAATCCGAAAGCGCCGTAAGGTTCGTATGATTATTTGTGACTTTTGTGCTTTTTCGAAAGTGAATTTCGAGGTTGTTAGGCTAGCTTCCGCTAAAATGCTGAAAATTAAATAATTTGACTTTTCACATCTCTTCACTACTACAAGTATGTAACAGATCGTTGCTTAATGTTTCTACGTACTTCATTTAACATTTGAGGACGAATGTTCCTAACGGGGGAAGATTGTTACACCCCGTATGTCCAAAGTGAGGTATATCCTTCTAATGACATGTTAAGAATGATTTAAGTGAGTTTAAAAGTCATAATATGACCATATATGATGTTTATATTTTGAATACAAAGTTTGGGAAAAATCGGAGTGTAGTTTTTCACCTTGTAACGAAGCTTTTTCAGCAATTAATTTCATGTGCTATATGAAGTCTTTTGGGGACATATCATATACCTAATTGAAGCTCTTGGAGTGTAGTTTCCAAAAATTTTGATGGTTTGTTCATACAACCTATGGATAAAAAGATACGAGCATCAGAAATCAGGTCAGAAAAAGGGACATAAGCGCAAAAGATGACTAAAACTGAAATGTTTCGAGTATAAAAGGAAAAAATGCCTTCTTTTTCGTTATTTACAGAATATAAACGATAGAAACAGTGCTCCCATGAAGGTTAAAGCCACTTTTATAATTTTGAAGGAAAGACGCCAATCGTAACTCGAAATTGAAGACAGATTGCGTCAAAACGCTCAACGCGATTAAGGTAACGTTATGCTACCTTCAATTTCGTCTATAGCTTGAGTTTTAGAATTATTACATGGCTAATTAAAGTACCTAAGTATTATATTATAGCTTGTTTAAGCTTTAGAAGGTGTTGAACTCAAGGAAAACAAGGTTTAGAAGCAAGAAACATCAAAGGTATGTAAGACTAAACCTTTCTTTTGGCAAGGCATGTATCTTTTAGCTTTTAAAGCTTTTCTTAGTTCTAAACTTAATTTTTCTTGTAAGAAAATTGTATGGTATCAAGGAAACCTTGTATATACTTAATTTGGTACTAAAATCCAAGGTGAAAGACGTCCAAATCAACAAGACAAAACGTTTCAAAATCTGGAAAATTGTTTTGATCTTTGGATAATTGTTAGTATATTGATCATAACTCCTTGTATAAAATTGATATTTAGATTCTTTAAGAATCCTCAGAACCCTAAGACATATATCTAAAACTTTCATGAAGACTATAAAGTCTATAACTTTGATCTACACTCTGGAAATTAGGTTGAAAATCAGGACAGTGGTGTTGTCCAGACATTCTACCTGCGGATTTGTTATGTCATCCAGTTGTCTCATCTTGTTATCCATTTAACATGTTTATGTTATCAGTTTATCCGGGTATCCATTCCCGTGTGTAGTATAGTGCTGATTCTGTTTTGCGGAATATCCAGTTTCAGGGGAAACTCTGCCGAAAATTTTATGGAAATTCAAAGAGTTGGACAAATTCTGAGTTCTAGGTTGTGTCTATAATTCTATCCAGAGTTTTCTTCTCATTCATTTGAGTCCATATCTATTGTTTCCACATGTGTTATACCTCATACATGCTTATACTTATATTGTGATCATGTTATGTGTGATTTGGAGTCCCCCATAGAGGCTGGACATTGGATACACAGTCCGGTCGCGTGGGTATCAGGTTCCTAACTGGATTACCCAAAGATGTGGGGAATGAAGCCTTTAGCCTTATTTGATATAATTTTCTGCTTATTGAATACAGCAGGATCGTTTGACAGTGAATCCAAAGGATAAAGCGGTTGTTGAGTAACTGAGCTAACTTTGTAACAAGGTAAGTGTTTATATCCATTTCTTTGGAGGCACCTGGACTCGTTGAATTTCTACCACGTGTTCCTTAAGTGTGTAGTTGTCGATAGGCGTACTGATTACGCCTTAGCTTTAGATTTATATTCTATATTATATGTTATGTCTTGTTATTGGTATTGCATTGAGAATCTGAGTATTGTACTTTTGTTGTGAGTTAGTATATACTTTCCAGCTGTCGATGAGAGTCCCACGCTGGTGATGGGTTATTATTGCATCATGTTGCATTCGTATGCACATTGCATCATATTGCGGGTAGGAGGATTCCGCCCTCGGAGCAGGAGGATTCCGCTCCATTGCATCATATTGAGGGTAGGAGGATTCTGCCCTCGGAGCAGGAGGATTCCGCTCCATTGCATCATATTGAGGGTATGAGGATTCCGTCCTCGGAGCAGGAGGATTCCGCTCCATCTATTTGGCACATATGACACCATTGCATCATACTACATTCATCCCATTTCATTGCACCGCGTGCTAACTATTGTGTGACTATCATGTTGAGTGTTATGTGTGCGGTATGTATACCATATTGTGGACATATCTCGTTTGTCTATATATTTTAGGCTCGTATTCTGAGTTGCGGGGATCGAGTTCCACGCCGCAACGGTATATATATTCGGATCGGTTTGCATGCCGCAACGGTGTAAATATATGGATCGGGTTGCACGCCGCGACGGTATGAATATATGGATCGGGTTGCACGCCGCAACAGGATGTATTTCTGATTGTTGATATGTTCGAGATACCTATATGTTCTGGTTATCTTACGTTCCTTGTTTTAATGAGTTTGTGATTCCATACGTGTTTCTAGTTATTATCTGGTTCTACCTTTTCATAATTTAAATAAGAGGAATTTTGTTTATCTGTTTCTTTTCGCTCTGGCTAGCTATCCTATTCTTTAAGGTGGCTATTTGCCCCACTTATTGAGTCCTTTTGGCTCACCCTTGTTTGTTGTTTATTTTTGTCTATCTATTTCGTTTTGGCAGGTTCGCTCCAGGATTGAATTCGCCACGTTGTGAAGGAGCGAAGACGACTTCAGCTGTCAGGGTGAGCCAGCTTTTATTCCGGATAGCCACCAGTTTTATGTTTATTATTTCAGTTGCATATTGCTCCCTTCAGGAGGTATTTGTCTTCTTCTATACTCTTAAATGTCTAGTCTGGATAACCCTAAACCTAGTATATTGGATAGTCGGCTGTAATTTCTTTTGTACAGCTTAGAGGTATCAGTATGTCTGTGTTTTTGTTTTAAGTCTTGCCCTTATTTGTGAATTGTTATATTTATTTTCCGAATTAAATTAGTAAGGGTTCGCCCGACTGGTCTAGGGGAGGATGTCGGGTGCCCGCACGATCTAACCGGGTTCTGGATCGTGTCAGTTGGTATCAGAGCCTAATTTAGAGTCTATCCAGACTAAGATAGTGTCTAGTAGAGTCTCGCTGATGGGTACGTAGACGTCCGTACTTATCTACGAGAGGCTATGATGGCATTTAGGAAGTTTCGCTTCCTTCTTTTCTGACCGTGCGTCGGTCTAGGATTCAAAAGTATTTTCGTTAATTTGTTAATTCCTTCGTGGTAATTTTGAACCCTCGTGCGATAAATCAGCAAACAGTATGAGTTCAAGACGAAGTAGTCTAGCCTGGGGCTGGCACTGATGAAGCCGCGAGAGTTTTGATCGTGCTGACGATCTAGCTACGGAGGTCCCAGCTGTACGAGCTCACAATGGGCAAGGGAGCAAGACCTTACGGTTCCCTTGGCTCTCTACGGTGATTTTACGAGAATCTTGGCGACGCAAATACCGTAAGAACCTATTATTTGCTAGGCAGCTTATCAGGTCGCCGCAGATGCAGATGTTCGGACTTAGAGGGCTCTTGTTCCAGTTCTTAATATTGCCGCAGTAAAGTATGTTCCAGAGGCAGCGTATGGTGTGCCTCCAGTTGCTCTGGCTGGGTAGGTAACTGAGATAATTATTGAGTCCGTGTGCTCAAGGAGGTTGCATTATTTTACGCGGTTGAACATCCCGATATTCCCAAGCAATGCATTAGATAATCCATGTGTAAGTTTTTTTTAAAAGTAAAATGATGTCAGTGTATCCTTCAGGCTCTTGATTATATCGAGCGGTATGGTGTCGATTATTCTTCTTTCCAGTTTCAGGGTCCAGCCTTGATTTGGTGGGCCGCTTTTTTATTAGCTAACTTGGTTCGATTTTTCTTCTAGATTCGTGGAAAAGTTCCTTTCGAGTAGCGAGCGAGATGAAAAGTGTAGCCAGTTTGAGTGGATTGGACAGGGTAGCCTATCAGTTAGCCTGTTGGTGTTTCAGAATATCATATTGAATTCTATAGAGTGGCTGAATATGTATTAGAACTAGTCCATGAGCTTCTCAAGAGATTGAGGTCGGGATTTCATTTGATGTGGTTGTTCATATTGCTCGGAGGTACCAGGCGTACCATAAGTTAGAGCGGGAGAGCAAAAGATCCCACGGCCCTGGTGGGCACCATGGTACCTCCTTTGGATGTAAGAGTTTTGATTATTTTTGGAGGTTACTTGCAAGGTTATCTCAGCTTGTAGAGCGTGATTCTCAGAGTGCGCGAGTAGTTCATCAAGAGAGACTCAGTTTTCTCTTTGTAGCTATCAATAATCAGTCCAGTTTCCATTTTTAACGAAAAGGGTGTTATCACTGTCACGACTCTTGTTATCCTTTGAGGAGTTTTTCCTTACTCAGGCAAGTAGGCAGTCGTCCTTTCTCTCGTCATTAGGCAACTGCACAGTCGCGGGAAATTTAATTTACATCTTAATCAACCAGATATATGCCACCATCTGATAGAGGTCGAGAGTATGTTGGCAGTGGTTCTTCAAAAGGTGATTATCAGGGTACCGGCTCAGCTCAGCCGCAGAGGCAGTTCTGTGAACTGCTGGCAGAATGCTGAGGCATCCGATGTAGTAGACCCAAGTATTTCTTCTTCTCTTAAATGTGAGTAAGATTTGATTCTTTAGATCAATCTGGAAAGGGTGTGTCTTATCATGTTTCGATGGTTTCCTTGGATGTCGTTTTTATTAAGAATCGGTTGCGGTAGAGGAGTGAGCTTCTGATATGATTTAGTCCTGGCATTTATTATGACCCTACTAGTTTATCTGATTTAAATGTGAGAGATTTGTGAGTGAGTATCGGTATTGTTTGCTTGGCATCTTGTTGTGCCTCATTCTGTTATAATGCCAAGTCAGTCTATCTCTTTTTGGAACTTAGTGTCTGTAGGATGATGGGATTCTTATCCGTCACCATCAGAAAGTGTCATTACTTCTTTCGGTGTAAAGTGGTTAGTAAGTAATACTCGATCTATGTGTCTCCTCTTGGTTCGAGACGCTAGCAGAGTCATGTTATTCTACAAGTTTGTCTCGGTATAAAAGGGTTTTCTGTTAAATTGTCGGAGTTTCCTTTTTATATGAAGGTTAAATTGACATAGAATTTGTTCCATAAAGCTCATTTAATGTCTATTTCTTCAATTGCAATTCTTCAGTTAGCCTGACTCATAAATAGTCTAGCTCTGATAGCCGAGCAAATAAGAAGATGAGCTTCCTAAAGCTCTAATTATTTCTATCCTCGGTCCATTTTCATTTCTTCTTCGTCCGACACTAGTGAGCTTGGGCGGTTGGTAGCTGCTTGTGATGTTCCCTGTGTTGAGCCAGAGTACGTGTTATTGTAGCCGGATAAGCACATTGTTGTTTTTCAAGGCTACTAAGGGTAATGAGAGGAGTCATTTGACATTTGATTTGATCCATCAGGCGATGGTGCTTATGGAAAAGGTATGGAGTTGTGAACTCGAGAGAGTAATTTGGTAGCTCAGGTCTGAGTTGCGTTCTCTATTTAGCTAAGTCTTCCTTAATCCAGCAAGTTGTGCGAGGATGACTATTTTTATTCAACTTAGCTGTATGAGCTGAAGCTCTAAGTGGAGGAGCCTTCCTCCAATAATGAATCTAAATATTAAATCTCTAAGGCGTTGCTGAAGCGTAAGCTACTTCTTTGTTTCATCGACTTGTTCTATATCGAAAAGTATATCGACGAGGTAATTCACCAGCAGAATCATGTTAATCCATCAAGAGTTTCGTGTATCTTTGCCTCGAGAATGTATAACTCTTCTCTCGTGATCGGGGAAGGGTCAGTTTAGTCAAAATAAGCTGGGCAATGGTGTTATCATATTATCAAGATATGTTTTATTCAAAGAGTTCGGTGCACGTGTTATAATTCTGATCCTGTAATCAGGAAATAATACCCGTGGAGTAAGCACTTGAAGGTCGTGCAAGTCCTCTTGTTATCCGTGCGAATTTTTCTTTAGACTTAGGCTCGTTCGAGGACGAACGAGAGTATAAGTGGAGGAGAATGAAACGACCTCGGTCAGTCGTTTCGGAAGTTATGACTTCGATTGGCATGCCGATAATTTTAAAATATTCGTAAGGTCCATTGAGACTTATCTGTAAAATTTGAGCTAAATCAGACCTCGTTTGGTAGGCATCGGAAGAAGGTTTCAGTTTTTATTGTTGATAAATACTAAAAAAAGATTTTCGAGCTCGGTTTTGGTGAACGAGCTCCGATTCAAAATCCGAAAGCGCCGTTAGGTTCGTATGATTATTTGTGACTCTTGTGCTTTTTCGAAAGTGAATTTCGAGGTTGTTCGGCTAGCTTCCGCTAAAATACCGAAAATTAAATAATTTGACCTTTCACATCTCTTCACTACTACAAGTATGTAATAAATCGTTGCTTAATATTTCTACGTACTTCATTTAACATTCGAGGACGAATGTTCCTAATGGAGGAAGATTGTTGCACCCCGTATGTCCAAAGTGAGGTATATCCTTCTAATGACATGTTAAGAATGATTTAAGTGAGTGTAAAAGTCATAATATGACCATATATGATGTTTATATTTTGAATACAAAGTTTGGAAAAAATCGGATTTAAGTTGCGGAAAAACCGACTAAGGAATCGCCTTAATTTCATGTGCTATATGAAGTCTTTTGGGGACATATCATATACCAAATTGAAGCTCTTGGAGTGTAGTTTCCAAAAATTTTGATGGTTTGTTCATAAAACCTATGGATAAAAAGATACGAGCATCAGAAGTCAGGTCAGAAAAAGGGACATAAGCGCAGAAGAGGACTAAAACTGAAATGTTTCAAGTATAAAAGGAAAAAATGCCTTCTTTTTCGTTATTTCCAGAATATAAACAATAGAAACAGTGCTCCCATGAAGGTTAAATCCAATTTTATGATTTTGAAGGAAGGACGCCAATCGTAACTCGAAATTAAAGACAGATTGCGTCAAAACGCTCTACGCGATTAAGGTAACGTTATGCTACCTTCAATTTCGTCTATAGCTTGGGTTTTAGAATTTCTTCATGGCTAAGTAAAGTACCTAAATGTTTTATTATAGCTTGTTTAAGCTTTAGAAGGTGTTGAATTCAAGGAAAACAAGGGTTAGAAGCAAGAAACATCAAAGGTATGTAAGACTAAACCTTTCTTTTGGCAAGGCATGTATCTTTTAGCTTTTGAAGTTTTTCTTAGTTCTAAACTTAGTTTTTCTTGTGAGAAAATTGTATGGTATCAAGGAAACCTTGTATATACTTAATTTGGTACTAAAATTCAAGGTGAAAGACGTCTAAATCAACAAGACAAAAACGTTTCAAAACCTGGAAAATTGTTTTGATCTTTAAACGGTTGTTAGTATATTGATCATAACTCCTTGTATAAAATTGGTATTTAGATTCTTTAAGAATCCCCAGAACCCTAAGACATATATCTAAAACTTTCATGAAGACTATGAAGTCTATAACTTTGGTCTACACTCTGGAAATTAGGTTGAAAATCAGGACAGTGGTGCTGTCCAGACATTCTACCTGCGGATTTGTTATGTCATCCAACTGTCTCATCTTGTTATCCATTTAACATGTTTATGTTATCAGTTTATCCGGGTATCCATTCCTGTGTGTAGTATAGTGCTGGTTCTGTTTTGCGGATCATCCAGTTTCAGGGGAAACTCTGCCGAAAATTTTATGGAAATTCAAAGAGTTGGACAAATTCTGAGTTCTAGGTTGTGTCTATAATTCTATCCAGAGTTTTCTTCTCATTCCTTTGAGTCCATATCTATTGTTGCCACATGTGTTATACCTCATACATGCTTATACTTATATTGTGATCATGTTATGTGTGATTTGGAGTCCCCCATAGAGGCTGGACATTGGACACACAGTCCGGTCGCGTGGGTATCAGGTTCCTAACTGGATTACCCAAAGATGTGGAGAATGAAGCCTTTAGCCTTATTTGATATAATTTTCTGCTTATTGAATACAGCAGGATCGTTTGACAGTGAATCCAAAGGATAAAGCGGTTGTTGAGTAACTGAGCTAACTTTGTAACAAGGTAAGTGTTTATATCCATTTCTTTGGAGGCACCTGGACTCGTTGATTTTCTACCACGTGTTCCTTACGTGTGTAGTTGTCGATAGGCGTACTCATTACGCCTTAGCTATGGATTTATATTCTATATTATATGTTATGTCTTGTTATTGGTATTGCATTGAGAATCTGAGTATTGTACTTTGGCTGTGAGTTAGTATATACTTTCCAGATGTCGATGAGAGTCCCGCGATGGTGATGGGTTATTATTGCATCATGTTGCATTCGTATGCACATTGCATCATATTGAGGGTAGGAGGATTCCGCCCTAGGAGCAGGAGGATTCCGCCCTTGGAGCAGGATGATTTCGCTCCATTGCATCATATTGTGGGTAGGAGGATTCCGCTCTCGGAGCAGGAGGATTCCGCTCCATCTATTTGGCACATATGACACCATTGCATCATGCTGCATTCATCCCATTTCATTGCACCGCGTGCTGACTATTGTATGACTATCATGCTGTGTGTTGTGTGTGCGGTATGTATACCATATTGTGGACATATCTTTGTTTGTCTATATATTTCAGGCTCGTATTCTGAGTTGCGGGGATCGGGTTGCACGCCGCAACGGTATAAATATACGAATCGGTTTGCACGCCGCAACAGTATAAATATATGGATCGGGTTGCACGCCGCGACGGTATGAATATATGGATCGGGTTGCACGCTGCAACAGGATGTATTTCTGATTGTTGATATGTTCGGGATACCTATATGTTCTGGCAATCTTACGTTCCTGGTTTTAATGAGTTTGTGATTCCATACGTGTTTCTAGTTATTATCTGGATCTGCCTTTTCATAATTTAAATAAGAGGAATTTTTTTTATCTGTTTCTTTTCTCCTTGGCTAGCTATCCTATTCTTTAAGGTGGCTAGTCTGCCCCACTTATTGAGTCCTTTTGACTCACCCTTGTATGTTGTTTGTTTTTGTCTATCTATTTTGTTTCGGCAGGTTCGCTCCAGCATTGAATTCGCCACGTTGTGAAGGAGCGAAGACGACTTCAGCTGTCAGGGTGAGCCAACTTTTATTCCGGATGGCCACTAGTTTTATGTTTATTATTTCAGTTGCATATTGCTCCCTTCGGGAGGTATTTGTCTTCTTCTGTACTCTTAGATGTCTAGTCTGGATAACCCTAAACCTAGTATGTTGGGTAGTCAGCTGTAATTTCTTTTGTACAGCTTAGAGGTATCAGTATGTCTGTGTTTTGGTTTTAAGTCTTGCCCTTATTTGTGAATTGTTATATTTATTTTCTGAATTAAATTAGTAAGGGTTCGCCCGACTGGTCTAGGGGAGGATGTCGGGTGCCCGCACGACCTAACCGGATTTTGGGTCGTGTCAATATATCTCTCGCCATGATTTTAGGAACTTGTGAACAGATTATGGATTTATTAATTTTCCTAAAGATATATGCTCATATACAAAGTTTCTTATGTTTTTAGGTTCTATCTATTTTGGTTGATGTAGCATAATATATCCCTTGTCATGATCTTAGGAACTTGTCAAGAAGTTATGGATTTATAAATTTTCCTATAGATGTATCCGCATGTACAAAGTTTGAGTAGAATTCATAGTTGTATTGCTACTGTAGTTCTCCTTTCTATGAATTTCTATCTTTTTTTTAATTCATCAACAAGTTCACATGGATTTTATGAACTGCCATATTGTTCGGCCTATTGGTTCAGTAAGAAATACTAGCTGCCTATTTAATTAATTGCTCATTTTTGTAACTTCCTACATTTAATTTATTGTTAAACTAAATTCGAAGTAGTTCTTTAATGGAGATCATTATATTGCCAATGCTTAAATTTAGATAATCTTCAAAGTCAGAAATACATAAATTTGAAGGTAGACATTGATATATGTGGCTGTGTAATCTACATGTTTTAGTTTGCCAAGCCTAACTTCATACGTCAAGCCTAACTCGCTTATAAGTATGCTATTATGTTATGTTAGAAGACGTTTATCATTCAAAAATCTCTTTATGGTCACAAAATATACACTGTCTATAATAATTGAACGCATATATTATCTCCTTTATTAATATTATATTTATTGTCTTGACATATAAATTTTTAATTGTTTAAGTAAAATGGCACGTGCAACGCACGTACGCTAAACCTAGTAGTTGTCAAATAAGGAAATGTGCCACTTATTTTGGGACAAACAAAAAAAGAAATGGTGCCACATAAATTGGGACGGAGGGAGTATATTTTTTTACGAGTTTATACAGTTTTATACATGTTCATACAAGTTTATTCAATTCTGTAAATGTGTATACAGTTGTATAAATTTGTATATGTATGTATATACAATGAATAAATAGATTTTATACACTTTTATAAATATGTATAAAGTGGTATAAATCTGTATAGGCGTGTATGAACAACAAATAAAGTTGTATAAATTTTCAGATGTGTGTACTATTATGGATGTTTGTACAAAATTTAAGTTTTTGTGTATATTTTTGTATTTTGCATACGTATTTTTTTTATGTATATACATGTATAATTTATTATTTTTGATAGATTGTGTGTATAAAATTATCAAAAAATAATGATTTAAACAAAACTAGCAATAAAAAAGCTCCGGTGATATAAAATAATCAATTTCGACGAGAATACGATGATTTTCAAATTTCCGGTCATCGGCCTACGGCGGTGCCGCAGACGGTAGGGTGGCCGCCGGCATATCAACGACGGGGGAGGGGGGAGTGGCTCCTTGGGTTTTCATTTTGAGGGAGAGTTTAAAATGGTAAATACTATGCCATGTAAGAGAAAAAATACTGCCTTCATTTGTAAATTTTTTTATTTCTAAAAAAAAACCCTTGTTATACGGATGAAAATATCGTGGTACTCGAAAGACAAACCGACTTGGTTGTAGTTGGTAAATTGGGAGAAGAACGAGGGACAAAAGCGTCAAGAAAGTTTCGCATCCCCACCATTAATAGTCCAGCCCGCTCCATCTCAAAACCCTATCACTCTCTCTAGTTCTCTATTTGTCCTAACTATTTTTCTGTGCAGTGCAACAGTCGCCTCCCAAACCCTAACCCTAAGTTTTCCTCTGAAGAATCCAACTTTTCACTTAGATTCTGCTAGGTAAAGCTACTTTTCTCACTTTATTTACATAATTTAGCCATATTTTACTTCAAAATAGAACTATTTGTGATTGGATCTGGTGTATTTTTATGTGCAGTTACAGTAGCTACAGCAACAAATGGGAGAAAACAAGGAAAACGATGCTTACGAAGAGGAGCTTCTAGATTATGAAGAAGATGACGAAAAAGTCCCCGATTCCGTCGCCGCTAAAGTCAACGGCGAATCTGCTAAGAAGTGAGATCTTCACTCTATTATAAGTTAGAATTTTATGATTTTATTTGTCAATTTCTGCTCCGAAAGCTCTGTTATAAGTTATTAGGCCATATTCATGCTTTGTAGATTAACCCTAGCTAGTATAGTTGGCCTTGATAGATTGGAATAGATGTGGCGGATGATATAGCTCAATTTAGCTAGCTGTAGTTGTGGCCGTTCGCTATATCTATTCTTTCAAGTCAAATTATTTAGTAGTCAATTTATTTGGGTTGATCGATTCTGTTTCTTATAATATATATTTTGCTTGATAAAGATGTGTATTTATTAGGGTTTTCTTGTATTTGTAATGTTGTTGGGGTATTATGTGGTTGACGCTGTTTATTTTTTCTGTTAGTTTGAACTAAATTTGATGTATATTGGTCTTGTTTGGTGGATGCAGAGGTTATGTTGGGATTCACAGTTCGGGTTTCAGAGACTTTCTTCTAAAGCCAGAGCTACTGCGAGCTATCGTGGATTCTGGGTTCGAGCATCCTTCTGAAGGCAAGTTATCTCGTATCTGGGTATTTTGTCCTAAAATAGTGTTGTTGGTCAGTGCTATCCTATAAATGAGGAATCATATAGCCAACCCCAAATTGTTTGGGATGGAGGCGTAATTGTTGTTGCTGTAGTTCTATCCTTGATGTTCAAACACTTCTAGTAGTAGGTTTTCCAATGCTATCTTAAGACTTATTTATGGTGTGCTGTTCTATGCATTTTCTTCCTGCTAATCTTCTTACTTTGAAACTAACAAGTGAGAAGAAATAAAATAAATGTATCCCTTGCTACCTCGGTATGCACTTTGGTCTGAGTATGAGGAGTTAGCAAACAGGCTTGATATGAGGCAGATCAAAGGCCTGGTTCCTCTTGCCTTCAAGTCAAGAAAAGGAGAGGAAATAATTGTTGTAATGTAGAACAATAAAGACATGCTAATTTGCTCGTCTGTGTTCTCTTTTGTGTCCAAGTCCCTAATTTAACAATCATTTGTTACAGAAATGTGTTTTTGGCTTATAACCCTTGTGTATGGACAGGTGTAAGATTTAGAAAACCTGTAATTTCCCTCAATTGTTTAGAAGTTCGAATAGATATTCCTAATGGTTGTAAAGGAGTCATTAACTCCAGCTAGTTTGGTGCTGAGGCTAACTGGGTAGATCAACTTGCTCTACTGAATATCTTTATAATAAAATTGCAATTTCACAAGTTTCAATTGAGCAATAAAGACCTCTTATCGGTGCCATTCTCATTTTCCTAGTGGTACAGTTCCCTCGAGCATATTTTATGCTGCTTAACAGTTAATTGCTTTTGCCAATGGGTTGATACAAACTATTTTTGCCTGCAACCCCACCCTACCTTCTCCCCCTACCGACCCGAAAGGTAAAAAAGGAAGATAACTCAATGAACTGTGTTTCATTCATTTCCTTTGCCAATATGGAAATCTTTATCCTTTCCAAAACATGCTTCTTTGCTGTTTGTAAGTTTTGATTATAGAAATTTTAGGAAGTCTTATTGTTTGAAGTAGTGTGGGAGGTCGTAAAAGAGTTATATAGCATGTAGGCATTTGCTTGCAATGTCAGAACCAGCATTTCCTTCATATTTTATTTGGCTTGTCGCCGTATTTATCTGCCTTTTATGCTCAGCCCTTTTTAATAGTTGAGCTGTAGCTTTCTATGGGATGTGGAAGCATTTTAGGGTTCTGGAATAGGGTCCTTATTCAGGATTTAGCAATGTGTTCTAAAATTTTTCCTTTTAGTTTAGTATCTTTTTAGGTTCTGTAGGGTGAGCTTAACGAGCACTCAAGGGTGTGGTTCGGTCAATGGAATGGTGAAAAGTATAGAGGCTAAGGTTTAAATCCCGATAGAGCCGGAAAATACTAGGGGTTTGCTTCCCATCAGCGGAAGCCTTGGTGGGAAAGTTATGCAGTACTTGTGCTTCCCATCAGCTGAAGCCTTGGTGGGAAAGTTATGCAGTACTTGTGCTAGTTTCAGGTAGCAGGTACTGTTGTTACGTTGAAGGACTTGACAACACGCTTTTAAAAAAACTGCTTTATACTAGTTTTCAATATCCTATTAACCTTTTTAAATACTCAAAAAAGTATCTACCTTTTAAGTTTTGTTCTTACAGTATCTGTCTTCCATTTTTCAGGTAAATTACCCCTATCACTACTAATTTGGAGATGTACAATGGTAAAATTTTTAAACTGAAACTGAGGCCTCCTGTGCTCAAATGTATTTGGTTCTCATCAGTGCAACATGAGTGTATTCCCCAAGCTATTCTGGGAATGGATGTTATTTGCCAAGCTAAATCTGGAATGGGCAAAACTGCTGTTTTTGTTCTATCAACTCTGCAACAGATAGAACCTGTTGCTGGTCAGGTTGCTGCTCTGGTTCTGTGTCATACAAGGGAATTGGCTTATCAGGCATGTATTGTTGATCTGTAGTTTTGTTTCAGTAGAGTCTAATTTTCTGCTTTTCCTTCCGCACTATGTTAAATGATGTCTAATTTGCTAACTCAATACCTAATTGCAGATCTGCCATGAATTTGAGAGGTTCAGCACATATCTGCCCGATATCAAGGTCGCTGTTTTCTATGGTGGTGTCAACATCAAACTCCACAAGGAGCTGCTGAAGAATGAATGCCCTCATATCGTTGTTGGAACTCCTGGAAGAGTACTTGCATTGGCAAGAGATAAGGACCTGTCTCTGAGGAATGTGAGGCATTTTATACTAGATGAATGTGACAAGATGCTTGAATCACTTGGTATGTCACAACTGAGATTTTAGCTGTACAAACTGTTGTTACTAAAGATCCTGTCTTATCTTTATGTTATATTTTTAATGAGTACATCTTTTGCGAATGCAGACATGAGGAGAGACGTCCAGGAAATTTTCAAGATGACTCCGCATGATAAGCAAGTCATGATGTTTTCTGCAACGCTCAGCAAAGAGATTCGTCCGGTTTGCAAGAAATTCATGCAAGATGTAATGTCCTGTGGCCAGCTCTTGAATTTAGAAGTCTACAATTTTTCCATAACTTCAGCTTTCTGCAGGGCTAGTTGTCAAACTTATTTGGTATAAGCTTTGCTTAATAATTATTTTACTGGGCAAGTCAGCAAAAATTCTATGGAGCCTAGCAGCTGCTGAACACCTAGTTTTCTCCACTAAGCTCTTAGTTTTATTTTTCTTCAATGTTCTTGTCCGTTAATTAAAGATGTCAAGAGGGGTGGGGAAGGTGTTTAGCGGAAATTGGATAATGTGGGTGGGTTGATGCCTGGAGTCCTAAAGGATGCTAATTGGTAAGAGCTGTAGGAAGACATGTTGAGCAAGAACGGGACTAATTGGGCTTTTACTGTAAGCTGCAACGAGAAAATTCACAGATGGAGGATCTTCATCCATCGTTCATTTCGTAATCAGATTCCGTAGCTTCGCGAAGCTCCTAATATGCTTTACTATGACATTTGTTCCTTACAGCCAATGGAAATTTATGTTGACGACGAGGCCAAGTTGACCCTTCATGGACTTGTACAGGTATATCTTTGAAGTCTGATCTATGCTAGCATTTTTTAACTGATTGCAATCTTTCTTAAGTTGCTTCTCTTTAATCGCAGCACTACATCAAATTGAGCGAAACCGAGAAAAACCGTAAGCTGAATGACCTGCTGGATGCTTTGGACTTCAACCAAGTTGTTATTTTCGTTAAGAGTGTGGGCAGAGCAGCAGAGTTAAACAAGTTGCTCGTGGAGTGCAACTTCCCATCTATCTGCATCCACTCTGGCATGACTCAGGAAGAAAGGTCTGTCTCACTTAGTGTTAAACTGCTATTGATGCTATCTGGTTATGCACCCAGTGTTTACTCAATGTGAATGTTAACTTGTATTTATCTGTAAGAGGTCTACAGTCAACCAGATTATTAGTATTCAACAAGGTTCTACTTTTTCTGGGGTTCTGGTATTATTGGTGAGAAGGCTCACAAGCGTATTGTAATGTTTTTGCATCTCTGCTTATCTTCCTTTCTTCTACGTAGAGCCCGTTTGAATTGGCTTATTTTAAGTGCTTTTTTGCCAAAATAGCTTTTAAGCTCTTTTTGTAGTTTTTGGGGGGGTGTTTGGCAAAGGCAAAAAATTGCTTTTAAGCACCTAGCGTTAAGCTTAAAAAGGTATACAAAAATTATAAGCTAGTTTTGAAAAGCCAATCCAAACTCTCTCTTAGAGTTGTCAATTCTCGCATATGCCATTCCCTCTGATTTCTTGGAAAGTGGCATGTGAGTCAGATAGGTTTGGTAAACATGTTTTGTTTCAGTGATATTTGTGTTACATGTAATGCACACTTAATTTTTTTTTTCCTTGGTTTTTTTTGGTAGACTGACACGCTACAAGGGGTTCAAGGAGGGGCACAAGAGAATTCTTGTGGCGACCGATTTGGTTGGGAGAGGCATTGACATTGAAAGGGTGAACATTGTTATTAACTATGACATGCCAGATTCAGCTGACACTTACCTTCACAGGGTATGCCCCATAATTCTTGGAACTTACCGTTTTCAAGCTACTGAAGTTGTCCTTGTAGTCTTGTTATTTAATTCTGAATAATGCTGACTAATAGGTGGGCAGAGCTGGTAGATTTGGTACTAAAGGCCTTGCAATAACATTTGTGTCGTCTGCATCAGACTCTGATGTTCTCAATCAGGTTGAGTGTCATACCCCTTTTTTTTTAACTGTCATGTTTTAAAATGTTGTCACTTTCTTTTTTGAGAAAGTAAACTTTGTCCCTATTGATCTTGGTTCCTTTTGTTTTTCACCAACTGTAGGTTCAGGAGAGGTTTGAAGTGGATATTAAAGAGCTACCTGAGCAGATTGATACTTCTACATACAGTATGTCTTCCTTGGTGTTTACTTCCAAAGCTTTGTTGGCTTGTTTAGACGTTTCTTTTATTTTTCTGCCTTTTAGTTACAAATTTGATTGTCAACTTGCAATAGGAGAAAAGAGAACACGACTGAATAATTTCCATAGGGCATTCTTATGAGTTATAAGAAACACGGGGTCCATTCCCAAGCCGAATTTGGGATTATATTGTTTTTTGCTAGGTTTCTGAGTAGTCTTGTTTCCTCTGTAGTTAGAGATAAGGTACAGATAGTGTTTACATTAGATGAGGAATTGCGCCACACAGTACGAGGGAGAGCATCATCTTTCAAATATATTTGCTACTTTACTGTTTTTTTTTTTAGCCAAGTAGCTGTTTGTATTTGTGGCTTGTGCATCAAATGCTTTTGGGAGCTCAATTTAGCATATCTTGTATGCAGTGCCATCTTAGTGGGATGAGGTCTTCCTGGCAAATGTTCAAGTCCATGCCTGAAGGTAGGAAGCGGCAGTGAGGTTTTCGCTTTGTGCATCAATGTGGTTTGAAGAAGGAACCAATGAGTTTGAAGAATTGGAGGCTTACTCTTGCGCTTCTGGATTTGCTGTACCCTTATTGAACCTTATGATGGTTCCTACATTACAATGCAATTTCTTAATGTTACGATTCCAAGTGCTGTAGCTAAGACTAAATGAGTTTATTTTGCTTTAGTTTCTTGTTCATACTTCGACCAGCTAATGTTATTTAGCCAGAATGTTAGTTCAAGTTTCTAGAGCTATTTTCTGTTGTGCAATTGTGCATCTGCTTAATAATGTATGGCAGCTTTGTGAAAATCTGGATACCTCTTCTGCTGTTGTGGGTTCACGGGCTTGCTAATTTGGAAGTTGGAATTGTCCTGGTGTGTACTCTGCATGAACAGTGTTCAATTCGGTGAATCTCTCTAGGAGCCTGCTAGTGTTGGTTTCTGTTTGTTTCAGCTTGCGACCTGTAATGATTGCTAGGTCGCTTGGTCCTTGACTGATCTGTAGCACTGACATGTATTGTAGCTTCAGTGGTGCCTAGCTCACTAGGAGCAAATGTAACTCTGGTGCCAAATATATCCTTTTGTCATCATAGCTGAACGAGCATTCCAGCTAAGATGGTCTTGTTAATCTCATATTGTTTCTGATGATTAGTCATGATAGTGCGCCCTCCCCTGCTTCAGATGTTACTATTGCCGTCTTCCATTTTATTTTTTATTTTTTTGGTTTTTTTTAATAATAAGGCGCATTGAGAGGTTTAGACCCCTCTTACCTTGTTAATTGAGGTCTTGCATTTTGTTTGTCCAAGTTCTGGATGGAGCGTTCTAAATGGATCCATCCAGTGCTGGTACTAATCTTTTGTACTGGGGGAGCATTTTAGTTAGAGATTCGTTCCCAAATACTTTGTGCACAAAGTAGGAGCTAAGAGCAGTTGAGCCATGAGGAAACTGATAGTCTTCATCAAAGTTCATACTCCATTGCTAAAGCACTTTACCCTCTGTTGTGTAACCCAAAGTTTCAAACACGTAAGGTGCCTAGTAAAAAGCCATGGATAATAAACTTTGTATCTTTGCTCAGGGGCTAGCCTTTTAGCAGGCATGAGATGTGTCCTCAAATGCTCTCTGTGCAAATAATTGAAGCAACGAAGCTAGTGCCACAAACCGAATAGCAATGCAGCTCTTCATAGAAGCTCACATGCAAAGGCTTAAAGCTTCTTACCCTCTCTTGTGAAAGCCAAAGTTTCGATGACATCAACAAACTTGTGAAAAATCAGGATCCACAAACTTTCAAATTCACCAAGCAAGCAACTTAGCTCAGAGCACAATGTGTTTGCTGATGTGATGGCTGGTCCGTTAACGTAATCATCATGTTCAAGCGCAATAACCCTTGACGGACTTTGCATGACATTTTAAGTATCATATGCAAGCTAATTTCTATAGTGACATCGTTTATCTCGAAATTTCATAACTGATATAGTGAGTGCGATACTATACTGTCATTTGACGTTTAAATTTTATTTAGCTGATATAAACAAAAATTACATAAAATTTTTATTTATTTTTACTTTTAATGTTAGTGAAATGATGTTATAGTGAATGACTGCTATACAAAGGTTTGACTATACTCTTAACTTTTTAAAACTATCATTCATAATGCCGTAGCAAGGTCTGATATCAAAGTATATTTCTACTTTCCTTCTCGACCTTCACTTCATAAATAGGCAAAATTATATCGCAGTTACACCGATGTTAATATGGTAATATGACGTGGATGGTAATACACAATCATTCCGTTCAACTTATATGACTTGGTATAATATTTAATAAAGTAAGGGGACTTTTGAAACTTGTGGTCTAAAATAAGTCATTGGTATTTGTGTGACTATATATCATCTCATTAATGACAAAGTGGTAAACTTAGAGTTAAATTATTTTCACATTTAAAAAAGAGTTTAAAATGGATTAAAAAAAAAAATATTTACATAAACTAAAATGAAAGGAGTAACATCTTTTGTAATGTATAACTTAAGAAAGAAGTAACATTAACGTAACTAGCCATTGGAATAGAGGCAGTCAAGAGTTGGTCAAGAGAGACAACCCATAAAGATGGGTAGTTTCTTAGGTTTGACAGAATAGCAACCAATGTTTTATAAGGGGGTTAATTTGGCCGACCTTTCGAGACTAAGCAGAAAAATATCAAGTTTCAGTGGTCCCATGCTTCTAAGAATCCTAACCAGTGCTGTCGAATGAAGCTTCTACTATTTTTTTATTTTTTATTTTCCAAAACAAAATCCTGAAAAGGTATTAGTCTCAAGTCAGTGGTCCATGTACTATTTCTCTCGTGTGCCATTATTATGTAATCCTTGAATAATAAAATTAAAAAAGACAGGGCGAGAACTTGTTTTCTTGCTACTCGCCCTACCTTGGCTGCCGACGAGAACGAAAAAGAATTCCAAATGGTAGCATATAAGTGAATTCCCATCATCTATTTCCCATGTGGTCTCTATAGCTCAAGTTTTCTTTTCCTTTCTCTTTTAAGTTAAAATGTCTAAGCTAGTGTCCGCTACTCCTTGACGTCTCACTTTCTTCGTTTTATTTTTGTACTACGTGTCACATTCTAGTATTTTTTGTCACTACTACAACCTTGCCAGCCTATTTAGATGTACGATAATACATGCATTGCCTCTAACAATGTTGTCCCCGGCTCATAAAAACAAGAAATGGAAGTTGCCAACAAACTTACTGGTATTTTCTAAATGCCTTCACATGAATTCTGGCATTCTTTTTCTTTTTTCCCCTTTTAATTTGCTTTAGTTTCTGCTTTCTTTTCTTTCTTTGCATGGCAACACTTTAAAGAGCTATAGCCTATAAGCATGGAGCTCTCTTTTCTTGTACAAAATTCTCTCTGGTAACAATTTCCTTTAGGGTAATGTCAGGTTTAATACGAAAGAGATTAAAAACTCTTGTTTTTTGAATTCCTTTTTCTTGACAATTTTGGGTGGTGACCTTCCCAAATTTAGTGATACACATTATGAAATGACTAGAAGTAGATAAGGAACAACTTACAAGGTTCAAATGATTATTGAATAGGATAATATACGAGGGGTTTGATAGCCACATATTACACTGACATTGCACACGGCAAAAATAGTTCTTAGGTGTCATTTTTCTACATCAAATAAATACCGGAAACGATACTAAAACTCTGTTATTGAAAGTTGAAACTACCACCACATACATTACTCAAATCTATCACTATTATACTAGTTTAACTTGTGATTTTGTATTAACCATTTTACGGATGTGAACCACTGTAATCGTTTGAATTATGGGCATACATTAGATGGTAAAAATGCAACTTAATTGGCAGTTGTTACAATAGAGGATAATTGTAACCTCATAATTACAAAAAAGAAAAGTAAACAAAAAAGCAGCAAAATGTGGCTAATCGTGATTAATCAAAGTGAAGTATTGAGTAGTACCTCACTGATAGAGTACATTCTTTTATATTTCAAATGTAGCTGAAATTTTTAAATTTCATTGGGTATCAAGAAGATGCTAAGGGAAAAGAGAGAAAATGACAATTGAACTCACGCTTTTTATGTGAGGGATCCGTGGTGATAATAGTTAGGTCATCTGAAAAGGTCACTCATCAGATCACTATGTGCAGGAAATGTATAGAGTTTCCAAATTGTTTGGCGTCTGCATTGCTTCTCTATTGCTGGTAAATTGCGATGCGACGGCTATTTTTGATGTGATGAATTATGGTGCTGTAGGAGATGGTGTACGTGATGACACTCAAGTAAATATTTCTCTAGCAGCTACTTACAGTATTTTTTTCTCTCTCATTGTAGTTTTAAAAGTTATTTGTAGTACGTCAGACTACTCTATAATAATAATATTTTAATAGAATAGTCAAGTCTTGTTTGAAATTAATATATTTATGTTATACTATTATACTTCACTACAACAGTTAATAAGTTGTGCGGACAAACCTTGTATGTTATCACAGAGAGATCTGTATGTATTTAATATTAAATAAAGAAAGAAGAAAAAAAGGATGAAACTAATCATATGATATGGTTGCATTCTTGAATAATCTCAATGTAAAGGCTTTTCAACGAGCTTGGGTTGCTGCGTGCAATGGTAATGAAGAAAATCCAACTCTCAGTATACCAATGGCAAAGACATTCTTATTGAGACCTATCACTTTCAAAGGCCCTTGCAAATCTGAAAAAATCAATGTACAGGTAAATGCTGTTTTTTTTTTCTCTAGCCCATCTTCTCCCCACAATTTCCTATCTAACTTTTTATTTAGGAAGTGAATGGAAGTAAATGAAATTTAATATCTTGAAGTTAAAACACCAAGAAATCAGAAGAAAACACTTCAATGTGAATAACAAATGGAGTATAAATGGAGTAATTTTTAATTCTTAGGGAGAATTGAACTTCACTCAATTACCACTCCATTAATACAATACACGTTGATTTAAATAATAGCATGATAATAGATACAAACAGCAAATTGAGGTACCCATTCTCATACTTTTTTAAAAATATATATTTTTAAAATGAAGACTATTATAATATTGAGATGACTTATTTATTAATTTTTGCTTTTAATTCGTGGAGAACATAAATTGGCAGGTACTAGGGAGAATAATAGCACCAAATGATATAAATGCATGGACAGGGTGTACAGAAAATAGTTGGATTTATTTCTCAAGTGTAAGTGGTTTAACTGTGGAGGGCTCTGGAGAAATCCATGGCAGGGGCTCACTTTGGTGGGCAGGCAACACCCCTGTGAGTTTCTTAAATAAATTCCCTTTTAATTGATTTTTACTATTTCTTCTCAACATTATTTTCTAATTTTGATATAGTCATACTTACTGTAATCTATATTCTTTCCAGGCAAATAAAAATAATGGGTGTTGCAATCGTCCAACGGTAATTAAGCTATTTGTTCTTTTTTTTCAACTTCCATTTTTCAGTTGAATTATGTATTTAACACACCGATTTAGGGAAATGTAATATTTCTATACAAAAGTTTCTGCTGATAATATTTCTACTGATAATGAATGTACATATTCTAACCTAATTTACATATAGAATCACAACCGTTATCTACAATTTGCTTCAAATTAAAAGCAAATGTTAGCAAATTACCTAGTGACGTGACTAAAATTTTGCAGGCATTGAACTTTTATAATTGTAAAGCTCTACAATTGAAAGGCCTAAATCATGTTGACAGTCCAAGAAACCATATAGGAATTTGCCAATGCAATGGATCAACAATTTCCAATCTCCAAATTTTTGCTCCTCAAAACAGTCCAAATACTGATGGCATTGACGTTGCTGATTCAACTCAAGTCCAAATCCTCAACTCCACCATTCAAACTGGTAACTTTTCAACAACTTTATTTCACTTCTTTGTTAGGTCATGGTTTTAGTTCATTTTCTCACATTAAATCACCATATCATAAATTTGCAGTTTGAAACAAAATACATCTCATATTGACAGTAGCAGATCCAACAATGGGGGTATACCAGAACCTAATGTTTTGACATCCAACCTTCTTTATATGCGCAAAAAACAAGTATAGTTAGATTTAGTTGTACATTAGAATCATCACTTTCTCAACTCAAAACTCGTAACCATAAATTATGGATCCGTCATTGCATATCTGGATACCCTAGCAGTAAGCAACTTAGTTGACGTTGTAGTGTGTTTTTATTAAGATTTTAACTCATCTTTTCACTCAGAATTCCCTTTGGGCCTTAAAAACTATCTGTTGTTCTCCCACTTTGCCATCAAGAGAAGTGTAGACCATGAGACATACATATTATAAAATATGAAGCATGTAATAAAAAACGAACGTTTTAAAATAAAACAGAGAAAACCATTTAAATTGGCTGTCTATAGTACCTAGCTAGTAAAGTACTACTCCCTCCGTCCCAAATTAGTTGTCGCTTTAGAAAAAATGGTGTGTCCCAAATTAGTTGTCGCTTTAGGATTTCAAGACAAAAATTGTTAGTCTTTTCCAATTATACCCTCAATAATTAAAAAAATTCTCAACAAAATTTAATAGTCAAACATTAAATAGGGGTAACATAGTAAAATACATACTCTATTTATTGATTTTCTTAATGGGCGTGAAGAAGCTAAAGGCGACAACTAATTTGGGACGGAGGGAGTAGCATATTTCTTTTTACTGAAATTAAGTTGGGAAAATGTTAACACAGGTGACGACTGTATTGCTATAAATACTGGTTGCTCTAATATCTATGTTTCAAACATCTCATGTGGACCAGGTCATGGCATAAGGTAACTTAATCTTCTTTTATTTCATTTTTTATATTTATCCTAGTGATTAACAAACCTAAATAAATCAACTTATCTTTGCTTCAGTGTGGGAAGTTTGGGAGCAAATAAATCCTATGCTGCAGTGGAATCTGTCAATATATCTCATTGTTTCTTTAATGGAACTCAAAATGGTGCAAGAATCAAGACGTGGCCGGTAATGATCATTTAAGTCAACTTACGAAATATTTAAAGCGTCTTTTTGTTTATCTTTTGCCTAATGTTGAATTTCTTCTTTTCATGATTTTTAGGGTGGCTCCGGGTACGCTAGGTTTATCAATTTTGAACATATTACAGTCATAAACGTACAAAATCCAATAATTATTGATCAATACTACTGCAATGGTGTTGAGTTCCAGTGTAAAGACCAGGTGAATATACAAAAAATTCTCATCTTTTGCAAATTTTATCTAATAATTGAATATCAAAGATACAGGTATATACCAATATACTCTTCAGAAGAATTTTTTATGTTTTGGAGTCGAACAAGTTATTTTTTGTAGTCCCAATTCGTTGTTGATGCTATTGTTGTTATTCTTTTCGTTTTGTAAATAATGATGTAGAGCAGTGCAGTTCGAGTGAGTGATGTGACATTTAAGGATGTTCGAGGATCCACAACAAGTAAACAAGCAATAAACTTGAATTGCAGCAACAATGAACCTTGCACAAAAATCAGGATGGAGAAGATCAACATAACTCAATCAAAGCCTGGAACTCAATCTCATGCCTCTTGTAATAATGCTGTGGGACAGGCCCTTTCAACCTCACCTGCTGTCCCTTGCTTATTGTCACTATGATCAACCAATAGTAGTATTTTTTTTAGTTATATAGATGTATATTCTTCAAGTTTAACCAGATTCTCATGATTTTGGTCTTAGGATAGACCTTCAATACATCAAAATTACTTACACGAATACTTTGAAAATTTAAAATCAACAATAGTTAAAACAGAAACACATTCAAGAACTGCATTTGGATTTTCTTATTTGAGGAAAGAAGTTTCATAGATTTGTAGACAGAAAAAATTTGCCTGTTGTCTTTTTCATCAGATTCTGCTGTGTTTGCAGTGTACGTATGATCTGTTGTTCTTTAGGCCACGTAATTTTTCCTATTTTTATTGTACCATTACTCTCTAAAAGATTGTAGCCTGGATTTCTGTTTGTTATCTATTTGTCAAACCATTTGAAAAGCAAAGCTGCCAAAATGGACTGGGCTACCTCTGCCACAACTCGGTCATTGTGAGCTATAGGTCAAGGCAGAGGCGAAATCAGAATTTGAAGTTTTGGGGTTCATAATTCTAGTCATTTTAAGTTAGGGGGTTATAACTTAATAATTAATACATATTAAATATTTTTTCAAGACAAATATACATGGTTTTGCTAAAGTTACGGGGTTCGGCCGAACCCCGTCACAGAAGGCTAGCTCCGCCCCTGGGTCAAGGCTGATTTTGCAATAATATGACACGGGAAGTAATGGTTTGCCAAAATGCCCTCAATACTAAGGGCGAATTGCAAAAATATGCTACCGAAAGCAATGGTTTGCCAAATTGCCCTCACTAACAGCTGTTTAGCAAAAATGACCTATTAGTTTAATGAAACTTTTTTCGGACCAAAATACCCCTACAAACCAATAAAAAGATGCGCACAGTCCATCCCCTTCCTTTTCACTATTCACGTGATCACAGCAACCCTAAAAACCCATTCCTTTCAGAAATTGCTCCGTTCAAACAAAAGTTCACTGTAAGATTTCTTCAAATTGCTATTGAATTTTACTAACAGTTTAATTAATTTCTTTATAATTTCATTTATATTATGCTTAACTCTGGTTAAAATTCTATATAAACCAAACGAAATATGATTTTTATTCATAATAATAAAAAAACACATGACATTAGATTGATTACAGTAATTGTAATATGCACTTTCATTAAAAAAAATAAAATCTATCAATTCTGGAAAAGTCTTGGCTTATTGACAGTAGTTTAAGCTCTGGTGCAATGGGAGGCTTGTACAAAGTTATTGTCTATTGCCAAGACTTTCAACCCTATTGCAATGAGGGGCTACAACCAAGACTTGCAGCTCTGATGCAATGGGGTCCTTGTAGATACTTGTTCCCTATTGCCAAGACTTACATACCTATTGCAATGGGGTACTTGCAGACAAATTCTCTGCAAGTCTTGGCTATAGCCAAGACTTGTAGCTCTGGTGCAATAAGAACAAAGCAGAGACTTCTTGGTTATTGCCAAGACTTTCAGACCTGTTGCTATGGGGGACTTGGAGACAAAGTCTCTGCAAGTCTTGGCTATTGCCAAGAGTTGCAACTCTGGTGGAATAAGCACCTAGGAGAAACTTCTTGGCTATTGCCAAGACTTTCAGACTGTTGCTATGAGGGGCATGCACACAAAATCTCTGCAAGTCTTGGCTATTGCCAAGAGTTGCAGCTCTGGTGCAATAGGCACCTAGGAGAGACTTCTTGCCTATTGCCAACACTTAAAGACTGTTACTATGGGAGGCTTGCAGACAAAGTCTCTCCAAGTCTTGGCTATTGCCAAGAGTTGCAGCTCTGGTGCAATAGGCACCTAAGAGAGACTTTTTTGCAAGACCTTAAGCCCAGAAAAGGGCAACACTTTTACCGATGATCCTGCTTCTATTAAATCATATTATTTGTCTTGATTATGTGCAGGATTACCACTATGGCGACTCGCTGCATTTATATAGATTATAATGGGAATTGGATGTAAAGAGCAAATACATCAACCATGATATAAAGTTGATACTTGTCGAAGACGGTATAACCTACCATGCATTTGAAAAAGAAATTTGTAATGCTCTAAGCATCAACACTGATGAAAGTGAAGCAAAGATAAGATTTGACACGAATCTTGAAACATGCAGAGGCATGATGGTAACAAATGATCAAGAACTTATGACTTGCATGTATCTGCTGAAGAATGATGACAATTTCAGAAAATCCCGCTTCATAGTAGAAGTTATTAAAATGAATGACATGTCAAGTAACAACACCACCATCACCACCACAAGTACATGCGAATTCTTTGTGAATGAAGCCGACCATAGCATGGTGTTGCATCAAAAGGAAGGGCAGTTGTTGATTATAAATATTTTTAAAAATCAAACGTGATTGGAAAGTTAATATTATCAATAAACTGAACTTTTGGCTATAGCCAAGACTTTACACTCATACAGATAACCAATTCAATTTAACTTGACGCAAAGTCTTGGCAAAGGGTAAGACTTCCTACTGAAACTTATTTATCGACTTTAATATTAGAAATAATTAAGTTGCCTTGAAGTCTTGCCATAGACAATAGTATTGACAACTAAATTGACACCAAGTCTTGGCAAAAATTATTACCAGCACAACCCTCCACAAATTATTTATTAATTTTAAATTAATTATATAATATTAGATTTGGAATTAATTAACTAGAATTCAAGTCTTGCCCATTGGCAAGACTTTCCATCTAAATGTTTCATCCACAACAACTAAAATGCCTTGAAGTCTTGCAATTGCTAACACTTCCATCTCATCCAATTCAAAACAACTCCAGTCTTTAAAATAACAAAAATATCAAACATCCAAGTGTACTTGTTTACATAAACATAAAAAACAGAGTAAATATGAAACACACGTAATTAAAACTACTCATCAGCTTTCTCTAACTCTTTTGCAGTACTAAAAGTCTTATTTGGACTACTACACGGAGCATCTTGCGACGGAGGTAACAAACGAAAATTTAAAAATTCATCGCCCACATCACATTTTTGCCTCTTCCTGGCATCTTCATCAGAAAATCTTGGTTGACTTATAAAATCATCCACCACATCTAAATGTACATGATCATGATCAGAAGATTCAATATCCATTACCTGAAAAATTTAAAAAAATAACAATGACAACACATAATAACAAAATAATGAAACAATAATAAAAAGACCATATACAAAAATACTCCATAAATTTGACGAAAACTCCACCTTTCAACAACGTCAATTGCCGCTCCGTCAAAAATTCACTAACCAAACTACTATACTTCACATCACCACCCCAAGAACCTTTGGCATCAAACCGGTGCTCAAACTTAAAATTTTGATCTCCTTCCTATAGGAACAAAAGATAAAATATGCATATTCAACAAATAAAATTACAAAAATAGTATGATAACAAAACAACAAGTAAAGACAAGGAAACATTCATTACGAAGTGCCATGATGAACTCATGATTAATATGCAAAAAAATTCCTATGTCATTACCATAATTCAAAGTCAACAAGCCAAAAGCAAAGACAACTGAAAAACACAGCAACAACTACAGAATGCATGACTGGTGAAAAGAGCAAACTACAGAAAAAAGTCTACAACTATTGACAATAGTCAACACTTTAAACTCTAGTGGGAGGCGCAACTTGTAAAACTAGTCTTTACAATTATTGGCAATTGCCAACATTTATACCTATACTGCAGTGACAAACTTGCAGAGAAAGTCTCTGAAACTCTTGACAATAGCCAAGATTTTAAGTTCTGATGCAAGGGGGACCTTACACTGGAAATCTCTAAAAGTATTGGGAATTGGCAAGACTTTTACCTCTACTGCAATGAACAACTTGCAGACAAAGTCTTTGCAACTCTTGGCAATAGCCAAGACTCTAAGTTCTGCTGGAAGCGACAATTTACACGAAACATCTCTGCAAATATTGGCAATAGCCAAGACTTTAAAAACTAATGCAATAACCAACTTGAAGAAAAATTCTATGCAACTCTTGGCCATGACCAAGATTTTAAGCCCTAAAAAAATGAGCAACAACAAAATCTAATAGTTATACCAATAAAAACCTTCAAATCACCGTAATCAACCAAAAACAAGCGAAGCTCAAACTTAATTCATCGATCACCCATCCAAATGCAAAACAAACTAACAGATAAATACAAACAATAAGTATAAAAATAAATTATAAGAAAAAATAAATACGGATAAATCATTAGCGAAATAAAAATTACATTTTAAAGAAAAATAATAGAACAAACATAAGATAAACATACGAAAAAGAGAGAAAAACAAACCCGTAAATCTCCAGCACACAAAGAAGAAACAACGAAAGAAACTGGGAAAGAGAGAAAGTAATGCGTTCAATGTGAATTAGGTTTAGTCAGGGACAAAAAAGTCCTTTCCCAGAGGGGTGGATGATGTGGAGGGCATAAGTGGGGGCAATTAGGTAAGACCACCTCTTATTGAGAGTACTAGGTGAAATTTTTTGTAATACTAAAATGCCTTCCATTAGTTTAATGAAACTTATTTCGGACGAAAATACCCTTCACAACCAATAAAAAGACCCGCCCAGTCCCTCCCCCTCATTTTCTCCATTCACGCGATCAAGAAAACCCTAAAACCCCATTCCTTTTACAGATTGCTCAGTTGAAGAGAAGATTCAACTTAAGATTTCTTCAAATTGCTATTGAATTTTACTAAAACTTCAATTAATTTCTTTATAATTTCATATGTATTATGCTTAACTTTGCTTAAAATTCTATATAGACCAAACGAGCTATGACTTTTATTCATAATAATCAAAAAAATATATTGTATAGAAACACATGATATTAGATTGATTACAGTAATTGTAAAAAAAAAATTTAATCTGTATTAATCACAGAAAGTCCATGAATTCGGAAAAAGTCTTGCCTATTGCCAAGACTTTGCCTTGCGGACTTGCAGAGAAAATCTCTAAAAGTCTTGGCCATTGCCAAGACTTCTAGTTCTGTTGCAATTAGCACATGTCACAGACTGTTGGTTATTGCCAAGACTTTAAGCCATGTTGCAAGGGTAAAGTTCTCTGCAACTATTGCCAAGAGTTTAAGCTCTGGTGCAATGAGTTTAAGCTCTAGTGCAATCAGCACCCTACATACACTTCTTGCCTATTACCAAGACTCTATGGCCTGTAAGTGCCAATTTGCAGAGAAAGTCTTTGCAACCCTTGGCTTATAGCTAAGAGTTTAAGCTTTGGTGCAATGGGCACCTGGGAGAGACTTCTTAGCTATTGCCAAGACTTTAAGCCCTCTTGCACTGGCCAACTTCAGGAGAAAATCTCTGCAAATCTTGGCAATTGCCAAGACTTTAAGTTCTACTGCAAAGGAAACTTACACTGAAAATCTCTAAAGTATTGGCAATAGCCAAGACTTTAAACTCTACTGCAATGGGAGGCTTGTTGAGACTTCTTGCCTATTGCCAAGAGTTTAAGCCCTGTTGCAATGGGGAGTTTACAGGCAAAGTCTCTGGGCCTTATAGACACTTCTTCCCTATTGCCAAGACTTAAAGCCCTGTTGCAATGGGGTCCTTGCAGACAAAGTCTCTGCAAGTCTTGGCAATAACCAAGACTTGCCGCTCTGGTGCAATAAGCACCTAGGAGAGACGTCTTGCCTATTGCCAAGACTTTAAGACCTGTTGCAATGAGGGCTTGCAGACAAAGTCTCTACAAGTCTTGACTATTGCCAAGTGTTGCTGCTCTGGTACAATAGGCACCTAGGAGAGACTTCTTCGCAAGACCTTAAGCCCACAAAGGGCATCACTTTTACCCATGATCCTGCTTCTATCAAAGCGATCTGAGTACAAAATTCTAAGCATATTATTCGTCTTGATTATGTGCAAGATTAGCACTATGGAAACTCGCTACATTTATTTAGCTTATAATGAGAAATGGGATGCAAACAGCAAATACATCAACCATGATATAAAGCTGATACTTGTCAAAGACGGTATAAGCTACCACGTATCTGAAAAAGAAATTTGTAATGCTCTAACCATCAACACTGATGAAAGTGAAGCAAAGATAAGGTTTGACACGAATCTAGAAAGGTGCACAGGCATGATGGTAACAAATGATCAAGAACTTATAACTTGCATGTATCTGCTGAAGAATGATGAGAATTTCAGAAAATCCTGCTTCGTAGTAGAAGTTATTAAAAGTACTGACATGTCAGAAAATCCCGCTTCTTTGTGAATGAAGCTGACCATAGCATGGTGTTGCATCAAAAGGAAGGGCAGTTATTGATTATAAATATTTTTAAAAATCAAACGTGATTGGAAAGTTAATATTATCAATAAACTAAAATATTGGCAATAGCCAATACTTTACACTCATACAGATAACCAATTCAATTTAACTTGACGTAAAATCTTGGCAAAGGGTAGGATATTTCCTACCAAAACTTATTTATCGACTTTAATATTAGAAATAATTAATTTGCCTTGATATCTTGCCATATGCAATAATATTGACAACTAAATAGACACCAAATCTTGGCAACAACATTACCAGCACAACCCTCCATGAATTATTTATTAATTTTAAATTAATTATATAATATTAGAGTTGGAATTAATTAACTGAATTCAAGTCTTGCCCATTGGCAAGACTTTCCATCTAAATGTGTTCACCCCACAACAACAAAAATTCCTTGAAGTCCTGCAGTTGCCAACACTTCCAGTTCATCGGATTCAAAGCAACTTCAGTCTTTAAAATAACAAAAATATCAAACATCCAAGTATACTTGTTTACATAAACACAAAAAATACGGTAAATACGAAATACATGTAATTAAAAACTACTCAACATCTTTCTCTAACTCTTTTGTAGTACTAAAAGTCTCATTTGGACTACTATACAGATCATCTTGCGACGGAGATGACAAACGAAAATTTGAAAATTCATCGCCCACATCACATTTTTGCCTTGGAATTCATCAGAAGATCTTGGCTGACTTATAAAATCATCCACCACATCAAAATGTACATGATCAGGATCAGGAGATTGAAGATTCAATATCCATTACTTGCAAAATTTAAAAAAAAACAATGACAACACATTATAGTAAAACAATGAAACAATAATGAAAAGACCATATACAAACATACAATGACAACTACTGAACGCATGTCAGATGAAAAGAGTAAACTACAGAAAAAGTCTCAACAACTATTGCCAATAGGCAACACTTTAAACTCCAGTGGAAGGGGCAACTTGTACAAATAGTCTCTGCAAGTATTGACAATTGACAAGACTTTAAACTCTAGTGGAAGGAGCAACTTGTACAAATAGTCTCTGCAAGTACTGTCAATTGCCAAGACTTTTACCTATATTGCAGTGCAAAACTTGCAGAGAAAGTCTTTGCAACTCTTGGCAATAGCCAACACTTTAAGTTCTGCTGCAAGGGGGACCTTACACTAAAAAAAATCTCTAAGAGTATTAGCAATTGCCAAGACTTCTACCTATACTGCAGTGAACAAGTTGGAGACAGAGTCTCTGCAACTCTTGGCAATAGCCAAGACTCTAAGTTCTGGCAGAAGCGACAACATACACGGAACATCTCTGCAAGTATTGGCAATAACCAAGACTTTAAACTCTACTGCAATAAGCAACTTGCAGAGAAAGTCTATGCAACTCTTGGCCATGGTCCAGATTTTAAGCTCTATGCAAAACATGAATATCTAATAGCCATAGGCAATAAAAACCTTCAAATCACCGGAATCAAGCAAATACAAGCAAAAAAATCCTCAGGAACCTCAAACTTAATTCAACAATCATAGATCAAAATAAAAAAACTAACAGATAAATAAATAATAAGTATAAAAAATAACAGGAAAAAATAAATGCAGATAAATGATTCGCGAAATAAAAATTACAATATAACGAAAAAATAATAGAACAAATATGCGGAAAAAAGAGAACAAAAAACCCCAAATCTCCAGCACACAAAGAAGAAAGAAGGAGGCAGGAATGGGGAAAGAGAGAAGGAAACCTGTTCAGCGTGAATTAAGTAGGTTGGGGGCAAAATAGTCCTTTCATAGGGGGAGTATGATGTGGAGGGCATTTGCTTAAAATATTTGTAAGTGGGGCAATTAGGTAAGACCATGTCTTATTGAGGGCACTGGGTGAAATTTTTTGATAGGTCAAATAAACATGGGTGAATTACAAAAATGAGCACTTTTGTCTATGGTTTTGAAAACATAAGCACTTTTTTGGTTAAGAATTTTACTACGTGTACCCCTTTTATCATTGGTTATGATTTTTTGCCCCCACTTAAGAATGGTCTTGCAAAATGGCCTCGGTAGACAACACTTCACGTTATAAATTTACAAGTGTTTCCTTGGGGGAAACACTTCAAGTATAAACTGCAACTGTTGTCTGCAAGGAGGCACTTCAAGTTATCTGGGGAGAATGTTGACAGAGATAAACGGTCAAGTGCTGCCCCCGTGGGTGCGCTTGTCAAGTTAGTGAGGCCATTCTTGTAAAACCACTTTAAGCGAGGTCAATATGACAAACCATTGCCTAAGGTGTCATAGTATTGTAAATTTCCCCTTTTTTGGTGGTCTTGAAAACATAAGCACTTTACCATTAAATGAAGCTAAAAGTCCAAAAATACCCTTACTAATAGAGAATTTCTCGTAATTACAAAAATACCATAGACCATTTTTTGAAGCCATAATTACAAAAATGCCACCACACCTTTTTATCTTTGAAATTACAAAAAGCGCCACTGCTTCCTACACAGCAGAAAACAGTGCCAATCTGGTTGTGTTCCACGTCCATTTTGTAAATAAATAACACCAAATTGACATCGTTTCGATCATTTACAAGGCAGTCACAATTCGTCTATATTTCATGTCTATTTTGTGAATAAATAACACCAAATCGTCATCGTTTCGCTCACATACAAAAATCAAAGGAAATAAAATATAAGACCAATTCGGCATCATTTCATCATACAATAAGCAAAAATTCATGTTCGTTTTTTGAAGAAATGACACTAAATCGTCATTAATTTACTCATATACAAAAATCAAAAGGAAAAATATTACTAAGGCCAATCCGGCATCATTTATTCATATTGTTAAGTAAATCTACTACCATTTTACAAATAAATGAGGCCAAATCGTCATCAATTCACTCATAGACAAAAATCAAAAGGAAAACATAACTAAGGTCAACCCGGCATCATTTATTCATAATATTAGCCAAATGTTAAGTACATTTTGCAAACAAATGAGTCCAAATCGTCTTCACTTCATTCATCTATAAAAATACATATGAAAATATAAAATAAAGACAATCCGGCCATATTTTTTCATAACTAAGCAAAATTACTATGCCTATTTTACAATTAAATAACACCAAATCGTCATCCCTTTTTCCCATATACAAAAATCTAAAGTAAAAATAAAATAAGGCTAATTCTGCATCATTTACTTACAAATGAGTCAAACTACTATGTCTATTTTACAAGTAAATGAGATCAAATCGTCATCACTTTGCTTATATACAAAAATTCAAATTAAAAATAACATAAGACCAATCCGTCATCATTTACTTACAATTGAGCCAACTACTATGCCAATTTACAAGCAAATGACATCAAATTGTCATCACTTTTCCCAAATAAAAAAATTCAAAGTAAAATTAAAATAAGACCAATCCGACATCGTTTGTGGTGTGAGCTATATCTCTCTCAGACATTTCATCAAACACTTTACGAGTACCAAATCTCTAGCATTTCATCAAACCCATCAGGACGATCAACCTTCAACAACTATGGTTATTGACTTCATGTGCCACAAATATGTGGGATAACGGGAAATCTGAATATGTAACGATGAATAATTTGCTAGTCAACTGTGGCAAGTGACAACTTCGTAAAGGAACAGATGAGAATCAGATCTTAAAAGTTAATACCCGAGAACATAAATATCTACAGGGGTGAAGAATGAAGCCATTCATCTAGATTCAAATCGCTTGGTGGTGATTTTCCACCCACATTCCATGTAGATACAAAAAGTCTGGGGCAATAATAAGATATAAAAAGCACTGTTAACTAGGTAGTAAAAACATTCACGTCGTGACTACAATGGAAAAGGAGAAAAAAATCTGGAATTGCTACAAGTTTTGTGCAAAGAACATCCTTCACTAAAAAAGTATTTTTATAGCAAGTGATTTTCAGTTAAGGATCTGAGAAAAGATTGAAAAACAAATCACGGTGGCCGGATATGGCATTAGCACTGGGACTATCGCGAAAGCTAAAGAAAGTTCTAGAAACTCGAACCGGTACACGAAGTTATATAATTTATATCACCGGATAAAGTTTTTCCATTTTTTCAAACTCAGATCTTACGCTAAATTAGTAATGATTTTCAAAAAATCAATGGTAGAAATAGAAAGAGGAGACCAAGATGAAGATAGAGATATAATTTTTGCAACATTTTGGTGGTAGCCGATGGGGGCCCAGCGGCGGTTAACGCCGGTCAACGGCGGTAACCTAGAGAGATGGAGGAGAAGTGGAAGATGTGTTTTCTAGAGAGAGAAAGTGGTGAATGTCAAATGACAAGGTAGACAAGTGCTTAACACTCCGTTTGGATGGTTGTTACCAATCGTTTCATAATGTATTGTGTTGTATTGTATCGTATTGTGCTGTATCGTATTGTGTACAATATTTGGATAGGCGGTATTATTTACCGTGGTTTAGTAAGTGAATATAAGGTTGAGGATAAAATGAGAATATTAAATAATAAGTGAGAGCATGATGGGAAGGAAAAATAGGTAACAACGCAATTCCATCAAATCGGTCGTTACAAAAAGTGACAGTTTTCATGATTACATAACCATAGATTTAACGATACAATACAATGGTAATTAAAGTAACAATCAAAATAAACGTCGTACTCATAATAACAATAGAATACCATACAATGAGTTACAACCATCCAAATAAGCTGTAAAGGGTAGAATTGAAAATATTTTTAATAGTGAGCAAAACATGCTTATGCTTTGAAGACCACCAAAAAATAGCTCATCAAATCAAGACCACCCCTAAAAGTGCTCACCCACATAAAATTATTTAGTTTTAACCACTTTTTGGAAATTCAATCCTTGTGGGCTGAACTTCAGACATTGTGGGCGGAACTTCATACCTGAAACTTCAGCCCACAAGGGTTGAACTTTTGGGTATAGAATGCATAACTTCAGCCCTTGTAAGCTGAGGTTGAACTTCATACATAAAGACGGAAGTTCCAAAAAGTGATTTGTTTTTGCACAATCAAGAAAAAGTGGCATCTGGATGAAAATTTTACAATCAACATGGGCGAAGTGCACGAAGAGCCAGTTCAAGGGTCTATTATTGTCACGACCCAACCTAGGGCCGCGACGGATAACCGACACTAAGTGTCGATTATCGCTAAACCTATTAATAATCTATGAATTATAGAGATGAGCTGGCAACCTGGTTATGAATACATACATATTTACTGAAAACATAAAGTCTGGAAAGATGACAAGGCTATCACACGATAATATATATAACATACTGATTGAACCACATAGGGACATATCTACAGGCCTCTAAGAGTGATGAACTGAATATACAAAGGACAGGACAAGGCGCCGACATACCCAAGCTGGCGTTTGTACACATAATAAAAGATAAGTAACTCCAGGAGTAAGCGGAACGACTCCAATAGCTGATAGATGGCCTATTAACATGGTCCAAGCGTTGATCTATCTGCACCTGCGCGGCATGAAACGCAGCGCCCCAGAAAAGGGCGTGAGTACGATATGTACCAAGTATGTAAGACATGAGCATATAATATATCATAGCTGAATGAAACTGTAAGGCTGGAATATAAATATGTTAATATGAGCTGGAGCATAGCAATATAGCCGGAAATCTGAAGAACGTACTAAACATGATCTGAATTTAAACTGAAGTCTAGCTGAATCTGAGACTGGAGACTGAGCTGAACTATACTGATAAATAACTGTAATATGACTGATAAATGGTAACTAGAAACTGGAACTGATAACTGTCAACTGATCCTGACGCTAAAAACTGGTGGCTGATAACTGAGAACTGATAATTGGTACTGAGCTAGAACTGATAATTGGTACTGAGCTAAAACTGATTTGTTATCTGAACTGGTACCTGTCTGGTGTTATGGGCTATATCCCCCCAAATCAGGTAACTGAACATCTGAACTAGTACCTGTCTGGTGTTATGGGCTGTATCCCCCCAAATCAGGTAACTGAAAACCTGAACTAGCCTCATGTATAATCATGCAGTGCATATTGTGGCTATATACGCGTATATAACAAACCTGGTAGGTGTTATGGGCTATATCCACCTCAGCCAGTAATATTTAGTCTCTCTGGTCAGAGTGTGTCCCGGTCACACTAGGTGTTTCAACTCCCGCCTGAACCAGAGGGGCTGTATCCCCCAAAGGGGTAGTATCACACGCGACCGGACTGTGTGTCCAATGTTCAGCCTCTATGGGGGACTCCAAATCACACATAATATGATCACAATATAAGCATAAGCATGTATGAGGCATAACACATGTGGCAACAATAGATATGGACTCAAGAAATGATAAGAAAACTCTTGATAGAATTATAGACACAACCTAGAACTCAGAATTTATCAAACTCTTTGAATTTCTATAAAAATTTCGGCAGAGTTTCCCTTGAAACTGGATGATCCGCAAAAACAGAACCAACACTATACTATACATGGGAATGGATACCCAGATAAACTGATAACATAAACATGTTAAACGGATAACAAGATGAGACAATTGGATGACATAAAATAATCAGCAGATAGAATGTCTGGACAGCACCACTGTCCTGACTTTCAGCCTAACTTTCAGAGTATAGATCAAAGCTATAGACTTCATGGTCTTCATGAAAGTTTTAGATATATGTCTTAGGATTCTGTGGATTCTTAAAGCATCTTAATATCAATTTTGTACTAGGAGTTATGATCAATATACTAACAGCTGTGCAAAGATCAAAATGATTTTCTAGAATTTGAAATATTTTGTCTTGCTGATTCGGACGCCTTTCATCTTGGATTTTAGTACCAAATAAGTATATACAAATTTTTCTTGATACCATATAAGTTTCTCACAAGAAACACTAAGTTTAGAACTAAGAAAAGCTTCAAAAGCTAAAAGATACATGCCTTGCCAAAAGAAAGGTTTAGTCTTAGATGTTTCTTCCTTCTAAACCTTGTTTCCCTTGAATTCAACACTTTCTAAAGCTTAAAAAAGCTATAATACAACATTCAGGTACTTTACTTAGCCATGAAGTAATTCTAGAACTTAAGCTATAGACGAAATTGAAGGTAGCATAACGTTACCCTAATCGCGTAGAGCGTTTTGACACAATCTGTCTTCAATTTCGAGTTACGATCGGCGTCCTTCCTTCAAAATCATGAAAGTGGCTTGATGGTACACTGTTTCTATCGTTTATATCCTGGAAATAACGAAAAATAAGGCATTATTTCCTTTTATACTCGAAATATTTCAGTTTCAGTCCTCTTTTGCGCTTATGTCCCTTTTTCTGGCCTGATTTATGATGCTCATATCTTTTTATCCATGAGTTGTATGAACAAACCGTCAAAAGTGTTGAAAACTAAACTCGAAGACCTTCAATTTGGTATATGATATATCCCCAAAAGATCTCATATAACACACGGAATTAATTGCTGAAAAGCTTCGTTACAAGGCAATTCCTTAGTCGGTTTTTCCGCAGCTTAAATCCGATTTTTCCTAAACTTTATATTCAATATATAAACATCTTATATGGTAATATTATGACTTTAAACTCACTTAAATCATTCTTAACATGTTATTAGAATGGTATACGTTGTTAACACCCAATTTTGTCCCGAAATGCTTAATCGATGTCTAATTATTTCGAATTAAAGTCAATTTTGAAATTTTAAAGCGAAAATTGATTAAGTTTAGAAATAAAGGCTAAATGTGCAAAGCATAAACTAATTTAAGCCTAATAATGCAATTCTTCGTAAAGTATTCAATCTTAAATAAGAGGGCTATATTTGTTCGTAATCCTAAAATATGGCCTATTCGTGCAAACACATATATACAGTGTAAAACATTTCCCCTGGCCCATCACATAAGCCCCTCCCCAATTCCCAGAACTGTTTTTCCCTCCACCCGTTTGAAGAAAAAACCCAACCCGCGACCCGTTTCTCGTTTTCGACCCGCGCCATTGTTGTCCCCTCCGTACAGCTTGATGTGCTGGACGAATGGCACAGTTCCAGGCATATATTCTCGAAGTTTCATTAGCAAACCCAGCTGTATCAATCCAAATCGTTCATTTGAAATCCAAATCTGATCCTAAGCGTTGATTCGATCCATACGACCTTTTCTTTTGGTATAAGGGCAAGAATTGTACGAATTTTTGCAAGCATGGACGATTCAAACCCTTATACCAAAGGTGAAATGTCAATTTTGGGGTGAAGATTTGAAGAAAATCCCCACAATCCGAAACCCTAGCCTACTACTATATAAGTAAGCCTTTCTCATTTTTTTAAGGGGGTTCTGATTTTCACACATAAAAAACGGCAGTATTTCTATACAAAAAAAAAAAAAATTTTTTCTCTCAGTTTAAGGAAAGATATACATAGCATTTTAGTTTCTGTTTCGAGTGGAGCGTCGCTTTCGGTTTTGTATCGTCGTTTCGCCTTTCTAGTCGTCAACTTTGTTCGAATCATCGCTCTTGTTCGAGTCGCTTTACTTCGAACCCTCGCCCCCATTTACTGCTCTCGAAGAGGTAAACACTTCGACTTTACTTAGTTTTGTTCTAACTGTATGATATTAGTTTTGTGTAGTTAAAATGGAATGTTTTTTGGTATTCATGTTTCAAGATTCAACTACAGTTGATTCATCTTATATGATAGTAGTTTAAAGGATAGTGTACCTTGAAAGCTTCGCTTTAGTAAAGTTAAAATTGTTGACTGCTTGTGAATTCGTTATGGTCATAACCTGATGTAACTCAAGCCTTTACCGACCCTTTTGTTATCTCAACTTGTGGTTTGAGATTCATCACAAAATGTAAGACCTTTATTGTTTGGTATTGATCAGTGATCCTCGACGCTTGCTTCTGTAAAAAGTAACTGGTTCTGAGCAAAGTTTAAGTCTTTTGTCCAGATTCTATGTGAGTTTATCTCTAGTTCTGTTTGTTTGAATGGAATTCTATTTGTAGATAGTTGGTTTGTGTGGTTGTGAAGTGCCCTGGAGCAAAGGGAGACTTGGTATCCTGTTTTAGGCAGGTAATAGAGGAGTTATGGTGTTTAGGTGGCTTGAATGTATGTCAGGAGTTGTTCTCTGTTCAGGCTTGGCTTTAAGGTATTGCAGGTGATAGCAGGGATAATAGTTGTTTCTTGTTGCAGTTTAGGATGTGAAGGAGTTCAGGGTATTCTGGGGTTGCTAGAGGAAGTGTAAAGGGGCTGTTTGGTTCTTGTTTGTTTAGAGCTAGGCAGGTGCAGGAGGTGTATGCAGGCCTGGTCTGAAGTTTTTCCAGATGCATAGGAGAGTAGCAATGGTGGTCTAGGTGTTTGTTAGAGGGCTGTGAGTGTGTGAGAGGCAGCAGCTGCTGAATGACTTTGTGTGTGAATGGTTGAGAGAGTCCCAGGAAGGGGTAGGAGTTCAACCAGAGGCTGAGTTCATCTCAAATCTTGTTATAGTGCATCAAGTGTTCAGGGGTTGCTTTGGTTTGTTCTGAAGGTGTTGAGTATGCAGGGTGTTCAAGAGGGAGTTGGGTTGCCTGGTAAGCTGCTGGTGTTTTGGTTCAGGCAGTGAAGAAGGTTTCAGGCTAGCCTGGTCAGTAGTGTTGTGAAGTGTGTGTGCAGGAGTTTGGAAGTAGTTTAGGCAGTGAGGGAGTAGAAAAGAGGTCTGGTAGTGGTTCATTAAGGGGTTGCAGGCCTTGGTTGGGGCTTAGTTTTAAGTCTTGTTTCTGTAAGAGATTCCTTATTTCAGAAATATGAGGAAGTTATTGTTTGAAGTTATAGGTATTCCAGAAGTTAAGATCCATCTTAAGCATCATTTCTTTCCCTTGTTTCATTTCTTTTTGGCCTGAATTTACTTCCCAATATCCTCTAGTGTAAGTTCCTAGCTCTGTCCTTTATTGCTCTGTTTAGTTTAGCTTCCTTAGCTATCTTGAAGCAGCAATAAAGAGTGATGAAAATGTCAAAGAAATAAATTAAAAGAGATCATTGTGGTGTTCTGTTTCCTATCTTGTTCTGAGCAGTCGTGTTAGCTGCACTAATGCATTGTTTTAGGTTCTAGTTCATGTTGTAATTCATGTATCATTTCTCCTTGTTTTCTGTTTGTTCTAGTTCCTGGGTTCTGAATTTGAATCTTGAGGGTATGATGTTATTTCAGTCAGGCTTAAATAGTCAGAGTAGTAGTGAAAGTTCAGCTGATATATATGCATGTCTGGTGTCATTTAACTGCGGGCTGGTATATATATATTAAATGCAAGAAGGGTAGAGTAATTTGTGCCGAGGGCCTGAGAGGAAGGTGCAGTAGTCTGTGAGGTGGAAAGGAGAGTCTCTTATGGAGGTCTGCAATCTGTCTGGGGTTCGAGACTTAAGTGATGCTTGTGAGACTCAGGTGTAAAAGTGGAAGAATCTGGTATGTTGCCTCAGGTTCAGGTAAATCATATGGAATGACAGTTTGTTCAGGGTATGGTTTGGGTTGCATTAGGTTGATGTGGGTAATTTGTCCATTGATTTAGAGTTGCTTGGAGATGGTGTAGGATGTGGATTGATGAATGGGATGTGAATGGAGTATGCAAGTTGCATACTAAGAGGTGAAGCCCCTGGTATCTTTTAAAGATCAGTGGGGTCCCTCTCATGAATAGCTTTGCGTGTGTGCAGGCCGACATTGACTAACCAGCTGCAAATCCTTATTAGAATGAAGTATGCTTGTCGCATACTAAGAGAGAGAAGCCCCTGCGTCTTTAAATGACCAGTGGGGCCCCTCCTTGGAGATCAGTGCGGTCTTGGCTACCTAGGAACTGCGAGGTTTGATTAAACCCGAGGACCAGTGAGGAGCCCTATGAGCAAGGTCTGTGAGCCTTGCAAAACCGAGGACATTGAGAGGCTTGACCAAAGCCGAGGACCAGTGAGGTTTTATTTTGAAAGGCCAAATGGCGCCTTTCGTGATTTGCAGTCTGGTATTGAGAAATAATTGAAAGTTCGTTCCGGGTATGTTGAAAATAATTGGGAGTTGTTATTTGGAGTAGTTGGAGTTAGTAGAGGTGTGGAGAATTGTCTAGGCAATGGGATAGATTAGTGTCGGAAGTCCGTAATAGAACGCGTTATAATTTGTGCGAATTATTGCATTTGCTTACGATTGCCTTAGAATGAATGCTAATCTTTTGTTCTCTTATTTTCTTTGTCATGTACACTTTCGGGAACGAGTTGAAATAAAACTCACAAACGGCATGGCTATATGCATTGGAAGTTATCTGATCCGTTCCGCATTTTCGGGACTTGATATCCCCGAAAATGTAAAAGAGAAAAAAAAGGAAGAAAAGAAGAAAAGAAAAACGAAAATCTCTAAATTCAAGGCTTCAATGATTGAGTTGCGCTTCCGGGTTCTACCTTCTAAAACTCCCGCTTTCCCGTTCCCTTTAGAAAAGCATGTTTTAGGAAGCCCTGAAACCGGACTAGGATTTGCATGTTAGAAACTTGGTAGGATAGTCGCTTTGTCGAATTGTTAACTTATTGCATGTTTAGAATGAGTATATAATTGCTTATCCCGTTTCTTTGGGACTCGCCAATTAGTTTAAGTTAATAGTAATCTATGGTTAATTACCGAGTGCAAAAGAAATTAAAATTTAATTAAATTATACATCTTCATCTATTATTTATATTATTAAATACTTATTTATCTATCCACTCATTTATTCATTTAATCAGATTAGTTATGCGATATTTATTTATTAAATTATTTATTTATTTAATTTAATTAATCATTTATTTATTTATTTAATAATTATTTATTTATTTATTTAATCCATTATTATTCATTTATTCTTATTTAATTAAATTAATATAACTGTTAATTTATTTAATTAAGTTATCTATTTATTTATTTATCCATTCACTTAAGCGATCAATTAATCAATTATTTATCTAATTATTTACTTAGAGTGTTGTATTTTATTATTTATTTAATTTATTTATCCCTTATTTATTTAACTAATCAATCAACCATGTTGTAATTCATCCATTTATTTAACCTTAAGATTTCATTATTTATTTATCTAAGTATCGGCGTAACCTAAACCCTTATCTTATCTATATTATTCTTAGTTAAAATTAATTCTATTATCCTTAACAAATTCGTGAAAACCGCCGGATTAACCGCATTTAGCGGATTTTCGAAAGTGCTCCCGCAAGGGACCTTCTTTCGAAAATAATTGAACCACTTACCTAGAATCTCTGATTTTAATTTGATTTCATTTAATTAAAGAATAAATTGCACTCATTAGTTAACTTAGGTTCCTAATAATCCTTAAATTAGGTGGCGACTCCAAAGAAACCATTTGGAATCCCATTTTGTTGAAATATACCCGAAACCTATCTTTTCTTAAAGAAAGGATAATTTTTGGGGTTCAACAGCTTGGCGACTCTGCTGGGGATTAGCAAATGGTTCTAACCAAAAGGCTTTCACGAATTTGTTTTGTTTGTATTGTTTGAATTGTATGCCGATATTAGTATGCGTAGCTTATTAATTATTATTGAAACTAGCATGATTATACCTATTGTTTATTTGTGAGCATGTTTAGTTAATTAATTGATTGTTGTGTGTCACGAAAGCATGTCACTACACCCCTATTTGCGCACATATAAATTGGCATTCCGTTCATACTTCCCCCATTCCTGGGAACCTCTTGCATTTTCACCCCAAATATCCGCGAGGTGCGCCCATGCGCATCCGCACTTTCTTCCACTAAAAACCCTTGTGACGAGTTGGTACACCGGCGGCCATCGTAGGAGTAATTCGACTGCGAGACCGCTTGTCACTCACCTGTTAGCCTCAATCGTTAACCCACTCTTAGAAGGAGATTAGGAGCATGCATGCATTTACACCTTAGTCTGGACCCGGTCCATGGTACCCGCCTCCATAGTTAGGAATCCGCCCTTATGTCAACGGGCTTTTGTAACCCGGTGACCCGCATATTATGTGTTTTGTGATAACGAATCTCCAGTCCCAGCTGAATTTTGAGCAAAATAAAATTTAGAAACTTTGTTTTCATTGTCTTGTAGGTTAAAGAATGGAACAGCAGTTTGACAAAATTTACATGGTTACTGAAATCCCAGAGAAGTTAAAGTTGTGGTGGGAAGCTTTACTGACCGAGAGCAAGCAACAGTTCAGGAAAAACTAGGTAGAATGGTGGACTTGCTTTACTGTGTCACCCCAAATCGCAATTTGGTTCAGGCTCTGGTCCCGTTCTGGTGTCCGACACGAGCCGTTTTTAAATTCAGGGACTTTGAGCTGACACCCACTCTAGGGGAGATGGTTGGAATAACCGGTTTGTCAGGGCAGGGATATGATCTTCCCAAATCATCAAGGGGGAATGAAATTCCAGCAAAAGTTGGGGCTAGACAGAGATAATAGATTGGGTTTTGTTGACAAAGATTGGGTTCATTTAGATTATTTGTATACGAGGTTTTGAAGTAGGTGGGGTTACCGTGATTTCGGGACGGAGTTCGCTTGTAGCAAAGAGAGTTGGGGGGAGAGGCGTGTGAGAGCTTTGTTGTCGCGTTTTTGGGTGCCATAGTCTTCCCTGAAGAAAAAGGACACATTAGAACATGTATTGGTTCAGTGGCTCATGCAATGTTTGACGGGATTAACAAGAACAAGTCCACCCCAATTATTCCTATGATTCTAGCGGAAATATACCGGGCTCTAAATGAATGCAGAAGGGGTTCGAAATATTTCGAGGTTTGTAATCTTTTCCTTCAGGTATGGGCGATAGACCAAGTGTGCCATCAAAACCCATGATGGATATCTGTAAAATTTTAGATAGCCAGGAATTAGTAAATCCTATTGCTACCCAAACATAAGAACGAGATGGTGTGAAAAACCTGAAAGTTTTGCGGGATGGTATGATTTCTTGGCCTACCTTACGGATAAGAAAGTAATGTGGAAGTTAATTTATGCTCCTGGAGATGAGATAATGCTTAGGACTTCTAAGCGATACTACATTGAGTTGACTGGTTTAACTGGGCTTCAGCCTTATGCACCTTTGAGGGTCCTCCGTCAGTTTGGGATGGAGCAATTTATTCCCCTCCGTGCCGATATGTCAAAATCAGAAACTCGCTACAACCTGCCGAATGCAATTCCAAGAATGAAAGAAATACTCGAAGATTGGAGAAATCTGCAAACAGTAGAAGTGTCAACAAAGCACCAGAGCTGCACACCAGAATATCTCGCCTGGATCAAAGAAGAGCGGCGCTTAGGTCTCAGTCCTCCAAGAAGAATTGTCTATGAAGACACTGACATGGCGGAGAAAATGAGACAGGCAAGGGCAGAAACCAGTCTCGATGAAACATCCGCTCCAACAAGCAAGAAGATGAAGCAAGCAGGAACCTGATGCATAACTTGGACAAATAGCAGTTTATTTATTTACTTTTGATGTACTTTCTATTATGCTTTCTGTTGTGTATTTTCACTTATTATGTAATGATGATATATTGAAAAGAAAAGGAAAAAAAAAGAAAAGAAAAGAAGAAAAAAGAAGAAGAAAAAAGAAAAAGAGAGAAAAGAGGAGAAAAAGAGAGGAGAAAACAGAAAAAGAATGAAGGAAGTTGATTACAATGACGCAAACTTGATGATGAAGATGAAGCAAGGAAAGCAGGATTCAATCGCAACAATACACCCACAGCAGCATGATGCAGTTGATTGGAAGAGTGGCAGATTTATTTAGCTTTGATGTATTTATCAATTATGTCTTTATGCTTATTGTATTTTCATTTGCTATGTAAGGGTTATGTATGAAAAAAAAAAAAGAGAAGAAAAAAAAGAAGAAGAAAAAAGAGAGAAAAGATGAGAAGAAAAGAAAAGAGAAAAGAAGAGAATGAAAGTATGATATTATGTTATGAGAGACAATTTTGTATCAACTTTATATATTCTAATGAAGTATCTTACTCTAAATTTGAATTGCTCAAAAATGGTTGTGACTGTTTTTCGTTATCATTATTTGCGCGATTAGGCTTAACTCTAGCACAAAGAGGCACCCTATAGGGTAGGACGCGTCCGCATTTTTATTTTTACGCACATTATTGTGGTTGCCACTTGCCTAATTTATCGCTCGTTTAAAATGCAAAAGCGCTACGTGACGCGCGCTATGTGATTACGTGCAAATTTACCAACAACATGCAAACTAACAAAGTTACCTTTTGAATTTTTCTTTTGTTTTGTTTATTCACAGACAGAGGTTTGATTTGTGCTGATTGAGCTGATCCAAAGACTTTTCTCTGCACATTGATATACACTTCAGAATTCGACAAATGTCTGGTAGTGATGATCAGCCTCCCGTTCTCAATGATAAGACTCTCGAAACTCCCGGATCTTCGAGGGGAAACATCCTCCTTGCTCAGGATGACATTATTTGAATCTGACCAAACAGATACAGATGCTGAGCGATGAGCTAGCAACCAGTAAAGGGCAAGCCCATCAAAACGGACCTTTAAATGCCAATCCTGTTCACAATGTACCCACATACCAAAACAACCCACTTAATCAGACACCACCACCATTAAATCGCCCACAGTTAGTCAAAATACCCCGCCCACTCAGCAAAATACCAAGCTGCTGGTTATCCTTCATATTATCCATATCCTAACGACCCCACTCCTCCTCACTACCAATATTTGCCGGCTAAAGACACTCCCCGTCCTCCACAATATCAAGCGCCCATTCCTATAGCCGTTGCTCCTCCAAACGCCAATGATCCAACGCAGGGATATCCCGAGGCGTTATATTATGAGCATGACCCTAATGGCAAGAATGTGGAGTTCGCAGACTATCAGCCACAGAATGAAATGCCCACAACTGTGGAAAAATAGGGAAAAACAGCGAACAAGAGGAGATAATCCAAGCAATGAAAGTCATGCAACAATCTATTAAGGACTTGCAGGTGACTAAGAAACGCCAAAGCACTTCATACCGCAGCCTTTATCTATTCCCGGACATTACTCCTCCTCCCGGGTTTAAAGTGCCGAAGTTTGACATGTGTGATGGTCATGGTGACCCATTTGCTCATTTAACCAAGTACCTCAACAGAATGAGGGTTGCGGGAGGCAAAGAAGAACTTCTGATGGCTTACTTTAGCCATAGTCTGGAAGGTATTGCTGCTGAATGGTTTGCCAGACAAGACATAAGCAAATGGCACGAGTTTGATGATATAGCTGGTGATTTCACAAAGCAGTTTGAATACAATGTGGCGATGGTACTGACTCATAACCTTGGCCAATTTGAAGAAGAAACCAACAGAAACTTTTAGAGAGTACGCCTTGAGGTGGCGTGAACAGGCTGCACGGGTGCAACCCCCGATGACCGAAAGGGATATGGTGAAGTACTTTATTCGTGCTCAGGATGACTCTTATTACATGCATATGCTTCCTATGATGGGTGCACCTTATGCTGAACTTCTTACAATGGGAGATGGTGGAAGAAGGCATCAAATCCGGTCGGATTGGAGCTTTGCTGAAATGAAGTCAAGTGCTCAAAATGCTCAAGCCAGCCAAACAACTCTAGAAGAAGAGAGAAGAGGGAAGAAGTCACAGCTGTTGCCGCAGACATTGACCGCCGCCCGGCTAGGAGGTTGAACTTTGATAATCACCCCCCGCCTACCCTACTTACCAAAACGCCCCTCCTCACTACCCAATGCACCCCCTCATTACCCAAGTGCACCCCTCCTACCCATCCTTCTCCTTACCCAAATGCACCACCCCCAAATTACCCTAGTCACTATCAAATTCCCTCCCGCTCCCTATCCTGTCTACCAAGCACAACCCAGTTATTATCCACCACGAGCACCAGCACCACAACAATGCCCTCCTCGCCAACAAAAATACCAACCCCGTGCTCCTATCCGTCCAAATGTGCAAGGACCTAACCAAAGCTATGAAAGAAGAGCACCCAAAACCTATACTCCTAGCTGAATCTTATGGTCAATTGTTTGAAAGACTGAGAAGCGCCGGAGTTGTGCAGCCTGTTCCTGACAATACTCCAAATCCTCCTCCAAGGTGGGTACGATGCTAATAAGCGTTGTGTTTATCATTCTGGGGCGGCCATGATGTGGAAAGATGTTATGCCTTCAAGGATAGAGTTGAAGCTTTGATCAAATCAGGCACTATCCAGCTAACTGGAACTCAACCAAACGTGCAAGATAATCCTCTTCCCACCTATGGAAACAATGCTGTCAATGTCATTTCCCTTGATGGTTGGGGTTTGATTTGAAAGGGACCATTGTTCCCTTAGCAATGTGAGGGTTTGCTAACGAGGCCAAATATCTGTGCAAGTTAGAGCTCCCATTCTGGTGCAAAGCTGGTATCCCAAGGCCAACTGTCACTGTCATGCTTGCCTCACCCCTTCAATATGATAGCAGAAGGTTCTTGGAACTATTCTGAAGTGCCTATCGGAAGTGGAAAGGTAACCGTTGCTGTTGCCGCTGCACAAGGCATGACCAGATCCGGT
>JBBBVM010000129.1:0-31751 GCA_037355625.1 Petunia x hybrida
GGGTCCTTAGCTTTTTCGCTTCTTTCTTATCTTGGGGGACAGCCCCCGAGCCGAAGTAGGAGATGAACTTACTTCGCCAATCCCATCGATTGTCCACCAAATTGACTTGCAACTTCATTTCTCTCATTTGTGCGGACAAAAGTCGAACCACTGAGTCAGTCCCCGAGTGAGCTTCATCAACTGCCGAACCAAGATTCGCCAAAGCATCGACTTCGGTGTTTTCCTTCCGAGGTACTCGTTTAACCTGCCACTCTTTATATTGGGCCAAGACCCTCTGTGCCCGATCTAAGTATAGCTGCATTCTGGGATCCCGTGCCGTATAATCACCGAGGATCTGGTTGACCACCAACTACGAATCACATCTCAGTTCGATTCTTTCAACCCCCATTTCTCTAGCTAGTTCCAAGCCTTGTAGAGCCGCTTCGTATTCCGCTTCGTTGTTGGTTACTTTTTTTAATCGAACCGAGTGCCTGATCTTCTCCCCGGTGGGTGCCCTCAGCACAATGCCTAAACCCGAACCTTTTAAATTTGTCGCCCCATTGGTGTACAGTACCCACAGCCCCGACGGGGATCCCTTTACCTCGGAACTTTCCTTTTCCGCCTCGGGCAAAATCACGATGCTGAAGTCAGCCACGAAGTCTGCTAAGACTTGGGATTTAATGGCGGTTCGAGGTCGATAAGTAATGTCATACTCACTCAGTTCAACCGCCCATTTGGATAACCTCCCCGACAACTCAGGCTTGTGCAGTATATTTCTCAAGGGGAAAGTTGAGACTACTGCTATTGGATGACATTGAAAATAGGGTCGTAGTTTCCGAGCAGTAATAAGCAAAGCAAGTGCTAATTTTTCCAAGTGTGGGTACCTGGTTTCAGCATCGAAGAGTGTCTTGCTCACGTAATAGATGGGCTGCTGCTTGCCATCTTCCTCCCGAACCAGCACAGCGCTCACTGACACCTCAGACACTGCCAAATAGACTAGCAATGTTTCTCCTTCTTTTGGCTTGGCAAGCAACGGTGCGTTAGCCAAGTATTTTTTCAAGTCTTTCAATGCTTGTTTGCACTCCGGTGTCCATTCGAAGTGGTTGTTTTTTCTCAAAACGGAGAAGAATTTGTGGCATCGCTCCGAGGATTTTGAGATAAAGCGACTCCGGGCAGCGATTCGGCCAGTTAAGCGTTGAACTTCTTTTACCCCGGTAAGCTCCTCTGGGATTTCTTCAATGGCTTTGATTTTATCTGGGTTTGCTTCGATTCCTTGCTCGGAGACAATAAATCCCAAAAACTTGCCTGATCCCACGCCGAAGGCGCACTTCTCAGGATTCAACTTCATTCCATGTTGTCTCAACACAGCAAAAGCTTCCTTCAGGTGATTCAAATGATCTTCCATTTGGATCGATTTGATGAGCATGTCGTCTATGTAGACCTCTATAGATTTCCCGATGTACTCTTTAAACATGTTACACACCAACCTTTGATAGGTCGCCCCGGCGTTCTTCAATCTGAAGGGCATCACTTTGTAACAGAAGGTACCTCGGTCAGTGATGAATGAGGTTTTTTTCTTCATCCTTTGGGTCCATGAGGATCTGATTATAGCCCGAGTATGCATCCAAGAAGGTTAATAGTTTGTGTCCAGCCGTGGAGTCTATTAACCTATCTATTTGCGGTAATGGATATGAGTCTTTAGGGCAAGCTTTGTTCAAATCAGTGTAATCAACGCACATTCTCCACTTGCCATTTTTCTTTGGCACGACCACAACATTGGCTAGCCACTCGGGGTATTTCACTTCTCTGATGAAACCATTTTCCTGTAGCTTTGCGGTTTCGTCCTCGATTGCCTTCTTTTTGACCCCGGCGTGTGGTCTTTTCTTCTGTTTTACCGGGGTAAAATTTGGGTTCACATTTAGTTTGTGGGTCATGATCTCCGGATCGATACCCGTCATGTCTGAATGGGCCCAAGCAAAGCAGTCATGGTTGGACCTCAAAACTTCCATAATCGCCTCTTTTGACTCCCAGTCCAATTCCGCACCGACGTGCACCTTCCTCTCTGGGAATTCTTTCAAAAGAGTGAGAGAATCCAGCTCCTCGACGGTTGAGTCCTCGGCTTTTTGCTTCCGAGGCTCTTGTACGCACGCCGGGATCTTTTCACTTTCACTTCGGAGGTTCGCCTCGTTTGACCCCGGTTGCGTTAGTTGCTATTTCTTTGGCCCGCTCGGGGCGATTCCACTTTTCAATGCGACCGAGTAGCATTCCTAGCTACTCGTTGTTCCCCCTTAATTGATCTAACTCCCCAAGGTGTTGGGAATTTAATCACTTGATGCAAAGTGGAAGGAACAGCTTCCATGGAATGGATCCACGGCCTTCCGAGGATCACATTGTAAGTTAGATCCTCGGGCATGACTTGGAAAAGTGTCTCCTTGGTGACTCCTTCGGCGAACGTCTTCAAGGTGATCTCACCCAACGTTTTCTCAGTTGAATTGTTAAAGCCAGCCAACACTGTTGATTTGGGAACGATCTCCCCTTTTAGCCACATTTGCTTAACGGCCCCGTAGCTGATGATATTCACTGAGCTGCCGGGATCGATCAAGACTCTTTTGATATCCGAGTCGTTGATTCTGAGCATGATGATTAGAGCGTCGTGATGGGGAAACATCATCCCATCACAGTCATCCTCGTCGAACACGATATCTTTGTCTGAGCCTCCTATTCGGGTCCTCTTTCCCATGGTGATGGAGAGTTTAGCAAATTTCTTGGCCGCGGCGAAGTTTACGCCGTTTACTTCTGACCCCCCGGTTATGACGTTCACCACTCTTTCAGGGGGTGAAGCCCCAGGTGGTTGTCCTCCCCCTCGGTTCCTGGAAAAGCTGTCTTTTCCCTTATCAGTGAGGAAATCTGCCAAGACTCCCTTCTTCAGTAGGTGGGCCACCTCGAGGCGTAAGGCTTTGCAGTCCTCGGTTTTGTGGCCATAATCTGCATGAAATTCACAACGCAGATTCTGATCCCTTTTGTCCGCCGGGGTCCTCATATCTTTGGGAACCCTTACCCCGGCTGTCCCCTTGACAACATCGACCAGCTCCGAGGCTGATATGTTGAAATTATAATCTTGGATCCGAGGGGGATCCTTTCTTGGAACCGAAGCGGAGGTCGGGGAATTCTTTTGGTTCACGTTAGTTTGAAACTTCCCTCCGAGCCTTTGGCTTATATGAGAGACTGGGTATGAGGTGCCGGGGTTGTTTCCCAACCTTTGACTAACATGCTGCCTCGGCGAGGTGTAAGGTTCATACCTCCCTTTTGGATTACTTCGTGGCGCCTCGGCGCGGTTCGGATTATTGCCTCGGTTATTGTGATTGTAACTTTGGTTTTTGAATTCCGCTTCTTCCAATCTGATCTTGGAGTAAGCGCGTCTATGCAGATCCTCCCAAGTCAGGACCTAATATTGCTGTAATTCTTTACGCAGTTCAGCTGCAGCGCTGGAGTTGCGACTATTGATACCCTTTTCAAATGCCATGATGGCCAGGGTGTCATCCATCCGAGGCAATTCCATCGCTCAAGAAATTCTTTAAGTCGCTCGCCGGGCCGCTGTTTCACTTCGCATATATCCTCCTTCCTCTGGAGGATCTTTTGCGCGCCGGTGTGAGCCTTGACAAAGGCGCTGGATAGTTCTTTGAACGAAGAGATTGACCCCGCTGGCAAGCACAAATACCACCGAAGGGCACCTTTTTCTAACGAACTACCAAACTTCTTTAAGAACATTGACTCGAGCTGTGTGGACGTCAAGTCGTTGCTCTTTACCATGGACATGTATTCCCTGACGTGCTCCTTGGGATCAGTTGTCCCATCATACTTTTTGAGGAATGTGAGTTTGAAACCCACAGGAGTTGGAGCTGGCGCTGCTTCGGGCTTATAAGGTTGCTCCCTATATTGCTCGATGTCAAGATCATCTTCCTCCTTGTTTATCCCCGGCACGCCCTCGAGGCGCTTTTCCACGCGCGCCTCGATACGAGCCTCAATTTCTCTACTCATTCTTTCAATGTCGACCGAGGACGTTGTCTCTGCCACGGTGGGAATTGTCCCCGAAGTGTGGCGCTGCGGCTGGGTTGTTTCCCGACCCCCCCAGACGTTGCAGCACTATTTCTTGCCTCTAACGAGGCCCCGAAGCTCAGCATTGATGCTTGCTTGTTCATCCTGCTTGGTTTGGAGAGCTCTTAGCGTTGTGACAACATACATTTGGAACTCTTCTGTTGTCATCGGGGCGATGGGCTGTTGGTTCAACGGAACTCGAACCCTATCCCCGTGACTACCGCTGTCATCATTATCAGCCATCACGTCGAATCGAAGATTTTGACAAAGAGCGAGTGCCGAACTTTGGAACAAGGTTTTATTGCTTAGATCCCCACAGACGGCGCCAATTTGTATGGGCCTAAACTGTTTTTAGGTACACAAATCGAATTTGGATTCGAATATAAGCAAATCTTTGTATCAAAGCTATAAATAATGCACGAAATAGCCAAGGACACATAAAACAGCTGGATTTCAATATATGGATCTTTTAGTACAAGTTTTGACAGAGTGTTTTTTCATGCCTTCTTACATAAAATGAGCTAATATTTAGAGATACAAGCATGGCCCACGATCCCTAATATCAGTTTCCCTGTCTCCCATGATCTCCACTACCAGCTGCAACTGTATTCCACTATCTTAGTGCGGAGTGGTTGGATTAGTGGGGTGTAGTAGTGGGCTGCAAAGCCGATGGAACCGAGGCGGTAACCGAAGCCTTGTCACAAGGCTTCGGTCGTCTGACCTGGCTGTTCGAGTAGGATGGCCTGTCACCGAAGCCCTAGGCCTAACTTGTCTTCGGTCGTGACATTGGGCGTTGGCTTTGGTGGCCTGAACGTGAGATCAACGATCCTCGCTTCGGAGCATCAGCTCGTTTTGCCTTCGGTCTACCATCCCGAGGTGCTGACCGAAAGCAACGATTTTTACCCAATACAGAACTAATCCTTCTGAGGTATCTTGCCTTTCGAATAGCTGAAAACACATTATCACTCCCTGCCAATCTTTTGGACCTCGAAACATTGATAGCGCAAGGAATTAGAGGACAGGTAACATTACCAGATGCCATTTGGAAGTTGGTTAAGTTGCGACATCTACACATTTATGATCAAGCATTTTTCACCTTTGGCAGTGGACAAGAGTTCTTAGAAAGCCCCTCGAAAATGGATGATTTGCAAACTCTTTCCTCAGTTTGCTTTCCTTGTGTGGACAATGCTGATAAGATCTTGGCAAAGACACCAAATCTTCAGAAACTGAGATGTGAAGTTTCCAAATTTGATGGATCATTCCCTGCATTTAACAATCTTACCAAGCTAGAAATGCTCAAGATTTCTTCTGGTCCTACATTTACCTCGATCAATCAGTTGAAGCTCCCATCAGACCTCAAGAAATTGACACTGTCCAAGTTCTGCATACATCTTAGTGAAATCACAACCCTTTCAAATCTTGAGATACTCAAATTTTTAGGAGTTACCATCAGTTCCAATGTATGGAAAGTGAAGGCTGAGCAGTTCAGCAAACTTAAATTCTTGAAACTAGAAAGTCCTTGTTTTTCAGAATGGGATATCTCAGATGATGCCTTTCCATGCCTTGAACACTTGGTACTGAAAAGATGTCGACATCTTAAGGTGATCCCATCTTGCTTTGGATACATGCCATCTCTAAAATTCATTGAGGTAAACTCATGCAAAGAATCACTTGTTGAGTCAGCCATGGCCATCAAGGAAATGCAAGTTGAAGAGATGGGATATTCTGGTTTCCAGGTCTTCATCCACAACCAGAACACTGATACTTCAACACACAAATCTCAATTTGTCATCAGTTGATGCAATGCAACTTAAGTTGAACATGTTTTTTTCTAAAACTAGCTTATTGAGTTTGTTTTATGATGAATCAAGAAGCTTATATGGAATGTATGATGTATTAGTTGAATTACTGGTGGAAATACTATTTTGGTGAATATCTAAGATTACTTACGTTATACTATTTTGATTTACTCTCTCTTTATATACCAAATTTCTGCTAGTTGTGCAAAATTTTTATGTTGAGAATATATTTTCTTATGCTGCTAATTAAACAACACTCATGATACCTAGCTCATAGTAAAACATTTTATCAATTTTTTTTTTTTTAAGATGTGAATTATCATATATAATAATCTAAAGAGATTGACTTTTTGGTAGAAGGAGACTTCCTTTTTTTCCTAGTTGGGGAATCAACCAGTCAATTAACTTGTGCCTGGCACATATTATTGTTTACCAAAAAATGATTTGGTAGAGGATGAATGTGCTCTCTGATCTGTCTTAAACTAATACCATAATAAGTGATGGGTCAATCAAATTGCTATAATTAAAGATAGGACGTTGCAAAGTCACTTAAGGTTAGCGTTTAAAATATAAAAAAAGAAAAAGAAAGAGAAGGACAAAAAATGATTTGGTAAAGATGGCTGTGTTCTTTGTCCAGAAGAAGAAGAAGAAGAAGAAGAGAGTACGAAAAATGTTTGGTGGACTATGAACATGCTCTCACATGATGAAAAAGGAAAAATAATACTCTTTGACTTAGTCAACTGTCCTTAATATGATAATTGAGCTAAGTTATATGTAATAATATAGAGTTAATAAGGGGTTCTAAATTAAAGATACAAAAAGAAGAAAGAATAAAAGATGTGAATGTAGTTTTGTCTCGCATGCATATACAATTAAAAAACGCAAAAAAGAAAATTGGTAGTAGTTGGTTAACAATTAAACTACAAAAACAATTTGAAAAAGAAAGGTAAAGGGAAAAACATGACGGTAGATGCATAAGTAGTTAACTTGCTGCTAAACCATTACATCCATTCTAATTCTAAGCAAAGAAATATCAAAACAGTAGTGTTTTTTCATCACAAACTTTTTGAGTGATGTCTTCAGACGAATATTTATCTTCACAGATAGATCATCCCCTTTCTTTTTTACAAAACGATTTTGATTATGGGTACAACGACTCAGAGAAAATAGAGGATCGAATTAAGTTCCTTAGAAGGGAGTTCAAAGTCATGGATATTTTTCTTAGCTTCACAAATGAATGCGGCATGTTAGATGTTAGACAGAAAATCCAAACTCTTTATCAGTATGCTGCAGGTCAAATCAGGAAATATTATCCTCAATACTCGACAGATGATGTGCTAAAGAAGATTTGGATGACTAAGTTGGAAATCAAAGCAAAATACTCGTTTCCTGATAAATCATTACCACTAACTTCTTACGAGGATGATAATGCTGCTACTCCCGAATTTACGAAGAAATTCATTACTACTGTTGTAAGGAATCTTAGTGATTTACTGAAGATTTATGCTCCTTGTTCATCGCATTTTCTTCCGGGCTCCAGGAGACAAATGGAAGAGGTTGTAAACGAGTTGAAGTTTTTAAGAAATTTTGTCTTCTTTATTTCAGACAGATGCACAGATCCTCAAATCCAACATGCTTTCTTCACTCACGTTTTAGTTGTGGGAGGCCATGCAGCAATGCTTGCTTGGTTTAATTTGCCAGATCACGAAAATGGTAACCGGCCATTGGCTTCAAAAGAAATGAATGTTTCATTTTCTGACCTACAAATAATGATGCAGCCAATTCAACCATGTTTCCGGAAGATTTGTATTGATGTCCTGCAAGTTCTAAAATCAGAACAATCAGGATGGCATCCGGATGTCCAAATTGAGTATGCTGCTGATTCTGAAGCTGGCTTTGTGGAGAATCTCATACACAGTTTGGAGGAACTACCAGCTATTAGTAAGCACGAAGAGATAGTTGCTTTGAAGGATCAAATGGCAATCCTTCTGGAGATACTCAACTTCTTGAGAGCTGATTTCATCAATCAACCATTGAAGAACCTTAATTTTGATTTTCAAGATATTGATGGCCCAATTATTGATGTGGGAATTCTAGTTTATTCGTTATATGACAGCGTGGAGGAAAAGGTAGACATGGCTGTGGGGGAACTAAAACAAGTGTCATTTCTTGATTTTCAAGGCAATATTCAGAGTATACAGGAAACGGTCTACCTCAGCATTCGGAAGTCATTTCAATCCAAGTTACCTAAGATTGATGGGCTGGGATCTGTTGATATCATTTTAGACAACCTGAAGGAGTTCCAAAGCCGCTATTCAGATTCAGTTGCTTCTATAAAGATCCAACTTAACACAGTTCAGCAGCAACTGGAGCAGTTTCAGAAGCAGCATGATGGATTCCCATATTTTGCAATGCAGGTGATTGCTAAAGCATATGAGGTGGAGCATGTAGTCGTTTCTTGTATAAACAATGACATTCCTGAGAGGTTTCTTGTTCGCTGGATCGGAGAAATCGTAGGGGAGATTACATTACTCATGAGGGAGGTAGCGGAGATTCATGAAAAGAAAGTTACTGACTTGGTATTGCATAATACAACTGATGTTGCCAATGCTCATACTTCACAAATTGCTAGGATTACGAGCATGAAAGAAATGGTGGGCTTTGATGAGGTGGTGGAAAAACTAAGACGACAGCTAATCAGAGGATCTTCAAGATTGGACGTGATCTCAATCGTAGGTATGCCCGGATTGGGTAAGACTACTCTGGCTAACAAACTATTTCTTGATCAGTTAGTTGTCTCTCATTTTGATGTCCGTACAGACTGTTGTGTGTCTCAAGTATATACACGCAAATACTTGTTACTAACCATTCTACGTGGCATTATGAAGGAGACAGTTATAAGTGATAAAATACAAGAGAATGAATTAGCAGATAAGCTGCGCAAAGTTCTATTGGTCAAGAGATACCTTATCCTCGTTGATGATGTCTGGGAAACTAGTGCATGGGATGATCTAAAACCATGTTTCTATGATGCTAATAATGGAAGTCGAGTTATTCTGACCACTCGGCTCTATGATGTTGCATCCCATGCTAAGCTTGTTAGTGATCCCCATTTTCTTCGATTGTTTACTCCAGAGGAAAGTTGGATGTTATTGGAAAAAAAGGTGTTCAATGGAGAAAGTTTCCCCCTTGTCTTAAAAGATGTTGGCCAAAAGATAGCACAAAAGTGTGGAGGGTTACCTCTTTCAGTTGTTCTGATAGCAGGTATCCTCGAAACAATGAGGAAGGAAAAACAGTGTTGGGAGCAAGTTGCGCTCGATTTGGGTCCACATATCAAGGATAAGTCAGAGTTCATAATAGAACTTAGTTATAAAGATTTACCATATCATTTGAAACCTTGTTTTTTGTATTTTGGAGTATTTTTGGAAGATGAAGCGATACATGTTTCAAAGTTAACATGGTTGTGGACAACAGAAGGTTTGGTAAAAGATCATGCGGAGAAGCTTTCCGAGGATATAGCAGAACACTACTTAGAGAACCTTATCGGGAGAAACCTTGTGATGGTTTCGAAGAAGAGTTCTGATGGCAAGGCCAAGACATGTCGCATTCATGACTTGTTGCTTGATTTTTGTAGAAAGCAAGCCAAGGTGGAGAACTTTCTGTTATGGACAAAAGGGTAACGGGAACTAGTAATTTATTTTCCTTGAATCAATTTATATTTTTTACTTCTTCTAATAATACCAATTTCTCCACTAACAGGTACCATGGTTTGGATCCTTGTCCTAGTTTCCACCATAAGCATAACCTTCCACGGCGCTTATCCCTTTACTCTCAAGGTGATAATCTTGCAGAATGGAGTTTGATTTGCTCATATACGCGATCTTTTCACTTCAGGGAGTCTAGAAATATTTTATTATCTTCAATAGATCGTGCATCATACACTTTAAATAGCTTCAGGTTTCTAAGGGTGTTAGATATGGAATTTACTGTTATTGATTCTTTTCCGGAACTGTTAACCTGCTTGAGATATATTGCTGTTAGGATAGCTGAAGATTCTTCATTATCATTCTTGGTCAATCTGTGGTGTCTTGAAACTTTGATAGTTAAAGGAATTGGAGGAACAGTATCATTACCAGCTAGCATTTGGAAGATGGTCAAGCTGCGTCATCTACACATATACAACCATGCTATATTCTCTTTGGACAAAGTTCAAGAGTTTCTTAACCCCTTGAAATTGGGTGATTTGCAAACACTTTCCTCGGCACGGTTTTCTTGTGTGGAGGACGCGGATAACATCTTGGCAATGACACCTAATCTTAGGAAACTAAGATGTGAAGTTTCGAAAATTGAAGGCCATTTCCCTGCATTTGGCAAACTTAGTAAGCTTGAGATGCTCAAATTCTATTTTGGTCGTACTTGGCCCTGGGCTACTGAGCTTAACTTCCCATCAAGTCTCAAGAAATTAACACTATCAAATGGTCGTTTATCTAGCCTTGATCAAGTTGCAGCCCTTCCCAGACTTGAGGTACTCAAACTGCTAGGAGCGACCATTGATTCCGAAGAATGGAAAGTGAGGGATGATCAATTCCCTCAACTCAAATTCTTGAAACTGCAAAGTCTTTCTTTTTCAGAATGGAATGTCCTATATGATGCCTTTCCATGCCTTGAACACTTGGTATTGAGAAGGTGTCGACATCTTAAAGAGATCCCTTCTCGTTTTGAGGATTGCTCCTCCCTGAAATCAGTCGAGATAATATCATGCAATGAAGCACTGGCCAAGTCAGCCATGGCCGTAAGGGATACATTAATTGACAATTCGGGAACCTCTGGTTTCGAGGTCGTCGTTCACAAGTAGAATAATAACAGGTACTTCGTCGATTCAATGCAACTGAAGTTAAACATGTTTCTTTATGCATTAGCTTTAGTTTGGACACCCTGTCTGAGCTTGAAACTTATTCTGTTACCCTTATTTACTTTTGAAAATGAAGAACTATCGACGAAATTGATGATGCATTCAGCTTTACCAATCAAAGGTGGACTGAAGCAAAGTCTCTTTCATTCTAAAAACTAGTCCACATTGTTTATAATGGTTATCTGTTAGAGCCATATCACGAATAACTTTTAGTGACACCATCCCACATTAGTTTGCTTCATATATCAATTCAGGGAAAGAGTACTGATGGTTGGAAACTGATGCGCTGATGTTCCATCTTCGTAGTCCACTCCTTCGAAAGAATAAGCAAAATTAGTTCAAACCAAATTGAAATAGATCAGTGGCGCCACGACATTAAGTTTTTTTGGATGATTATGTATATGTCTTTATAAAACCATTAGTTACAAGGTTGCAGCGTAGTAATGTATCTATGTCCTTCACAGAGGAGTTTTACCAGCTGAATCAGTTGAGGAAAGAAGCTTATATTGGTTGAATTACTAGCTGTATCATGGTATTCATCTACTAAGTTTAGCTTTATTTTGTTTCACTGGATTAAAATTGTGTGAATGGTTAATAGATACTGTAAAAGAATGGTGTTCCCATTTGTCAATGTCAAGGTCATTTACATGATTTTTGAATTATCGTCCATTTTTAATTGTGTTGCCTGATTTGTTATCATAGTGTGTTCAGTTTTGAGTTTTTGCAGCCTCGACTATTCACTAATAAAAATGAATTCATATGTAAAAAAATTAGGTTCATTTAAGTTAGCATAAAAAAGATAACAAATTGTGTTATGTATCGATTCAGCCAATGAAGAAAGAAAAAAATCCTCTCCAAGTAAAAGAAGTAACAAGAAGCTGGGATTGTATATATGAACAAGTTATATTAAACAGAACAAACTCTAGCAAATAATTATAGCTAGAGGGAAATTCAATTGCACGATCAAAAATCAAATAACTATAAAACTCAGATTTTGTGTTCATTTTTACTCTGAAGCTACAAATTTTTCCTCAGAAGCAGAAACACAAGCAGTTTATTAATTTTTTAAGACAAAAATATCCTTACCAAAAATATTTATTTTTCATACTATATTTAATTATTTTAAACAATATATTTCTCAAATATAAATAAAACTTTATTTTCTGCTTCGCTCTTTTGATTTAATCTTATTTCTATTGATTAAAAACCATAGTATATATTTTCTTTTATATTTTATATTTAAACTAAATGAAAAATAAAATATTAAATTAACTCTTTTATTGATTTTTTTAAATCTTTGATACGTTTAAATAATATTAGTCGCATAATGAATCTTATTAATGCACTTTTTCGTAATTTGACACTCAATAAATGTTCAATAATTTATGTATGCATGCGCAGATAGAGAACCATGGAATTGACAATCAATTGATGGACAATGTGAAGCAGCTTATGAATCAACACTATGAAGACAACATGAAGAAACGATTCTATGACAACATGAGCTTAGACAAGAAAGATCAAAACGTACTTGTCAGCGACAAAGACTGGGAAAGTTCTTTCTTCATTTGGCATCGTCCAAGTTCTAACATCTATCATATTGAAAGTCTCTCCAAGGATCTTTGGTAAGTCAAACAATGGCCCCTTTTTGAATAGTTCAACAGATATATGCACTCCGTGACCCTATTTCCGTTTTAATAAGTTAAAAAATGACCTATTTGGAAACAACTTAACTCAAACATTTCATTTTATACCCTTAATTAATAAGAAGCTTTCATAGCCACACAAACATTATGCAATGTTGGAGATCCCAAGTTTAAAATATCTTTTTTTAAAAAAAAAATTTCGTGCTCTGCAGATTCATATAAATTAAAATGGAGTGAATACTAAGATGAGCACACACCATAACTTATCTATTTCATGTAAGACACTGAGAATACATCATTGTTTGACCATCAATTTTCAGGATTAAAAGACAGAAGTCCTTTCTTAACATGCATTAGTGCTGGATGTTGCATCTGCTACTGGGCCTACTGCTTTAGATTCTCCTAGAATAATAAGTTGTTATTTTTAGCATGAGTCTAGTATATAGTATTTGATTTACGAGAATATTAAGTTTTTTAGTTGTAGGAATAGTGAATAATAGTCTAATACTCTAGTTATAGGACAAGGCTACTATACCTTGTTTACGTGGCTATCCAAAGCCTTATGATTAATGAAAACTTTAGAGACAAAATTTTAATCATATTTTTCAACCTTTTGGGTGCCCCATCTTTAAAAGACCTAACAAATTGATTGTCACATTTGAGCTATGTTATAACACATAGGCATATATATGTGCAGCAAAGCGGTAGATGACTACAGTAATCAGGTGATCAAACTTTCAGAAAATCTTTCGGAACTAATGTGTGAGAACCTTGGCCTGGAGAAGAGTTACATAAAAGAAGCATTTTCAGGAGGTAACAATAAGGGTCCTAATACTGTTGGAACAAAAGTGGCAATATATCCTGAATGTCCTCGGCCTGATTTGGTTAGGGGATTGCGTGAGCATACAGAAGCTGGCGGTATCATTGTCATGCTTCAAGACGAACTAGTTCCTGGACTTGAATTCTTCAAAGACGGACATTGGGTTAAAATTCCACCTACCAAGAGCAACACAATTTCTGTAAACATTGGTGATCAAATTGAAATTTTGAGCAATGGATTGTATAAGAGTATAAAACACCGAGTGTTGGCTCAAAAGGAGGGGAATAGACTTTCCATGGCCACCTTTTACAACCCTGCTGGTGAGGCCATCATTTCTCCAGCACCAAAGCTCTTGTATCCTTCTCATATCCGCTTTCAAGATTATCTCAATCTTTATTCCAAAACCAAGTTTGCGGAGAAAGGCCCCAGGCTTGAGTCCGCGAAAGCATTGGCCAATGGACACTGAAGAGTATTTCATCTTGAAACAGAATGATTAATATTCGTTCAAGTTTGTGTATTTCTTCCTTATCGTTTGGCCTTTTGCTTTTCTCTTTAGTTAAGGTCAAAGTTCAACAGAAGCTTTAAATATATAAGCACTTGCTTCCTATTAATGACTCTTGCAGAAGAACGTTGATCAATGTCTTGATTGTATCGTATCAATAAAAAGGAAGAGTTTCTAACACTATTGTTTGCCATGTCCTCTGTCTCTTGTTATGTTGGTCCATGCACTAATTCTTCAACTTGTATCCATCCTCAACTTTTTAATCCACATCCACAAACCCAAGGACAAGGAATCCAAGGAGAAAGTAAAATACTAGTTTAAATAAGGCCGGCCATTTCGAATCAATCAATTTGACATATTGCTATTAGCACATTGTTTTTCATAGCTGATGAAAACCTTTATTCTAAAACATAGTCCAATTAGAGCAAACAATATATTGGACATCAATAAAGTCAACTGGAAGACGATTAAAACAAGGTTAAATCCCTGCATTCTACTGGAGAATTTTGTGTGTTTTCCATTGAATTGTAGAAGAGTCAAATAGTCATCATCGAAGGCGAGATTGGAAAAACATACCAACTTGTTCCCAGGTAAACTTTAAATAAGTCAAATGTATGATGTAGAGCTCAGCTGGACTGCTTCTTCCACTTGGAAGTTCGATTCCACGACAGTTCTGTTATCACAGTTTCTGCTAAAAGAGTGAAGACGTGTTTTTAATAATGCAATATCTGTTTTCAAGAAAGGAAAAATCTCATATTCTTGAAACTCTGCAGCGGATTGAAGAGGAATACAGTTCATTTTGTTGGTTTAAACAACATTTTCCGTCATAGAAGATCCTCATTTCCTTGAAATTCTTCAGCATATTGGAAAGGAATGGATTCCATACAATATGTTATTAGAGGAATCTGATCTCCTTGAAACTATGCAGCGGATTAAAGAGGAATGCGGTTCATTCTGTTGGTTAAGACGAGAATATCTGTCTTCAAAAAAGGCTCATTTATTTGAAACTCTGCAGCAGATTGAAGAGAAATGGGGTTCATTCCATATGTTTCAACGTGCATATCTGAATACAAAGGATGATTTCAATTCCCTTAAATGGGATCTCAAATTCTTGGATAGTATTCGCAAACTGCAGAGCTTCATAAATAACTCTTATGTCATAACTGGGCTCCGAATTTCATTTCAAGCTGCTGCAGCTGATCTCTGCAAGTTCTCCTATAAGCAAGTAAGGCCATGGAGTAAAGAGTTCCCTTACATTATGAATCGCATGATATATCTAATTGGACGGACCAAGTCGCGAATCAGAGCTTCTATAGACCCCACCACAATATCATTACGACTTTCAGCCAACAAGGATGATTTTGTAATGGTATTCATTGATACTGTAGAGAATCTCATTGATTTAGTGAAATTTAATGATCCAAGTTCAGCACCTTGTATTGGAGGACTCGTGAGTCAAATTGAAAAGGTTTTACAGGAGTTGAAATTCCTTAGGAGTTTTGTCTGCTTTATTTCAGACAGAAGCAAAGAGCCTCAGAGCCAGCATGCTTTCTTCTCTCACGTTTTAGATGTGACATGGCTCACAATAATGGTTACCTGGTTGTACTTTCCAAGCAATGGATACGGACATTCAGCCACGGCTCCAGATGAAGCAAATTCCTTGGTTTATATCCTTCAAAACAAAATTCTGTCCACTAAGCCAAGCATCTGCAAGATCTATATTGATGTCCTGCAAGCACTTAAGTTAATACAGTCACGATGGTATCCCGTTATCCATTTCAAGTATGTGGTAGACTGTCAAGTTGGATTTCTGGAGACTCTCCTACACCATTTGGAAGAGCTACCAATTTCTAGTAATACCAGTGCTGTAAAGGCGAACCTAGGAGATGCTCAACTTCTTGAGATCCGATTTCACCAAACTGGAAGGCCTTGAATTTCATCTTCAAGATATTGACTTTATGACTGTTGATGCAGGACTTCAGGTTTACTCATTAAAGGGTAAAGAGAAGGAAAAAGAAGACATTATTGCTTGGGAAATGGACCAAGCGCTAGTTCTTGATTTTCAAGGCAAAATCCAAAGAATGCAAGCAATGATCTATCTCAGCACTAGGAAGACATTTATCCTTCAGCTCAACTTAACTGGAATCAGTGAAGTAGGCTTTATTGATTTCGTTTTAGAAAACTGGAAAGAGTTTCTAAGACTCTATTTAAATTCAATTGATTCTGTCAAGAGTGAACTTAAGAAAATTCAGAAGGAGCTCAAGTGCTTTAAAGCTGTTATGAAACAGCAAGACAGACTTCAACCTTTTGCAACACAGGCAAATGGTTTGGTGTATGAGGTGGAATATATAATTGATGCTTGTAAGAAAAAAGATGTTCCAGACTGGTGTCTTTTTCTCTGGATCTTGAACATTGGAGAAGACATTAGGGTTCTCATGGCAGAGGTAGCAGAGATTCAAGAAAAGAATGTGTCTGGCTTAGTACTGCATAATACTAATGATATTGCCAGTGCACATCCTTCTTCACAATTCGCTAGGAATCTTGCAATGAACGAGGAAATGGTGGGGCTTGTGGATGTTATGGAAGAGCTAAGAGGTAAACTCACCAACGGATCATCAAACCTGTTGGGAAAAATAGATAATTTTTTCCCTCCCCTCCGGACCGCTTTCAAACAGAAAATAACAATGAAATTTGAAGAGAATAACGACACAAAGATTTAACGTGGAAAACTCCCAATTTTTTCCCTCCCCCTCCGGACCGCTTTCAAACAGAAAATAACAATGAAATTTGAAGAGAATAACGACACAAAGATTTAACGTGGAAAACTGCCAAATTGGAGAAAAATCACGGACACCCAGAAAAATATTCACTATATGAAAATTATTACACCATACAATATTTTTCACACCCTCACTTTCTAACTATACTATCTCCAGAAAGATCATCAAGAGAAATAACTCTAAATCTCTCAAATAGTATAAAAAGAAATAAAAGGAGGAATTTTTGGATGTATTTTGAAAGGAGAGAAAGGGTACAATTTATAACAAAAAAACTCCCCCACAACAATCCCACAACCGATGTGGGATTCTTGAAGCAGCCCACCTTCTTTGACCTTTTCTTCTTCTTCAAAACATCACAACAAATCACCACCTTTGGAAGAAGAAAAAATAATCTGTTGGCCCTTACAGTTGTCCAGCAACACATAACAGAATCAGTTTTCCACCTGACTCAAACTTGACCAACCATGCGCAGCTGCAACCTTCACATTGTCTGCTACCGACAATCATAATTCTCATATCAAGAATTATCATACTCCACCATAAAGAGTACATCCACCTAGATTGAATTTCACCAATCCAGGAATTTTCACTTGAAATCTCTCTCAATTTCAAGAATTTCATTTTTCAGCACATGTCGAAAAATCTGCTAATAATTTATGGTGCAACTCTCTTGTTGACTTCTTGAGAATTCCTTAGCCATCGACATATTTTTCACCACACACCTTGCATCACTTGTCAACCAATGCCTATGTGCAAACCTGTGAACCAGCTACCAATTATACATCCTCTTCCATGGCATTTCAAAAGGTAGCATTCATGCCATGAGGATTTTCATATTTCTCTACAAAGAAATATCATCCCCCTCTTCAAGGGTGACAATATTGGCAGCATTTCCTTTGGAGCTTTCAGCCGAACTAGCCCCATTATTTGGACATTTATCCTTAACATGTCCCGGTTGACCACAACTCCAACAGATGATCTTCTTCTTTGAGCTTTTCTGCTGCTTCCATTTTCCTTTAACAACAAGAGCTGAATCTTCTCGAGATTTTTCCTCTCCATTCTTCAATCTCTTTGCTTCAGAAATCAATTTGCTCGTTACTTCCGAGAAAATTACAGTTTCCTTCCCATACATTAAAATGGGTTGCATGTGCTTATAGGAAGATGGAAGAGACCAGATAAGTCGAAGTGCCTTGTCTTCATCATCAATTTTCACTCCAATAGATTCCAATTCAGAAACAATCCCATTCAAAATACTAAGATGATCAGAAATAGTTGTACCTTCATCCATCTGCAATTTATGAAATTGCTCCTTCAAATATAGCCTATTTGAAATACTTTTGGCTTGGTACAACTCTTCAAGTTTCTCCCACAACTCCTTTGTTGTAGACAATCCAATCACATTAGCGAGAACATTTTTAGCTAAACATAAGAGAATTTGACTTGCCGCCTTCATGTCTAGCTCTTCCCATGCTTCTGAATCCTCGTCATCTTTTACGCTGGTTGGCCTCCCTTTCAACGCCTTGTGTAATCCAAATTGGATTAACACATCCTTGACTTGCACTTGCCACAAGCCAAAATTAATTCTCCCATCAAATTTCTCAATTTCAAATCTTGTCCCCATCTTGCTTATTAGTACTTTTGCAAGTACCCCAAAGCAACTCCACCAGAATAGCAGGCTCCACCGAAATCAAACTCTACCTGTTACTCCACCAGAATAACAAAACTCCACCAGAATCTGACTTTGCCTACTACTCTACCTAGACAAAACTTCTGCTTGAAAATAATAATTCTAATTCAGATATTTTTTCTGATTTGGAAGATCAGACAAAGCTGCAACCACAGAGCATACTAAAATTTCAAAAAAAAATTATTCTGCACCAATGGCTCTGATACCACTTGTTGGGAAAAATAGATAATTTTTCCCTCCCCCTCCGGACCGCTTTCAAACAGAAAATAACAATGAAATTTGAAGAGAATAACGACACAAAGATTTAAAGTGGAAAACTCCCAAATTGGAGAAAAATCACGGACACCCCAGAAAAATATTCACTATATGGAAATTGTTACACCATACAATATTTTTCACACCCTCACTTTTTAACTATACTATCTCCAGAAAGATCATCAAGAGAAATAACTCTAGATCTCTCAAATAGTATAAAAAGAAATAAAAGAAGGAATTTTTGGATGTATTTTGAAAGGAGGGAAAGGGTACAATTTATAACAAAAAAACTCCCCCACAGCAATCCCACAACCGATGTGGGATTCTTGAAGCAGCCCACCTTCTTTGACCTTTTCTTCTTCTTCAAAACATCACAACAAAACCTTGACGTCATTTCAATTGTTGGTATGCCAGGAGTGGGAAAGACAACTCTAGCAAACAAACTATACTTTGATCAGTCAGTTGTCTCTCATTTTAATGTTCGCGCCCAATGTTGTGTATCTCAACAATATGCACTTGAGGGCTTGTTGCTAGCCCTTCTATGTGATGTCACTGGAGAGACAACTAAACTTGATAGAGAGGCTGACATTGAATTAGCAGATAAGCTTCGCAAACTTTTAATGCGCAAAAGATACCTTATCCTCATTGATGATGTATGGGAAATTAGTGCATTGAATGATTTATATTTGTGCTTCCCTGAAGATTACAATGGAAGTAGAATTATTCTGACAACTCGGCATTATGAGGTCGCCTCTTGATGTTTGGCATTTTATGCCTATATTTCCTTAATATTTCCTCACGTTTTAGTACCTTATTCGCTCGTTTTATAGCTTGTGACTGTGGTTTTACACTGATTTTATGTCGTGCGTGTGTAGGTTGTTACGCAGTGTAATTGGAGATTTTAGGAGCATGATTGAGCGAGAAAAGATTGGATTTTGATTGAGGATTGGATCGAGCACACGAAGGCAGGACACGGACACGATTTCGGATCAAAGAAGAAGGAGATTGGCTGGGCGCCGTGGGCTCCGCGCCGCGCCACCCATAGCGCGCAGGGGTTGGACGCGGTTGCCCATGCGCCGCATGCCCAAAGCGGAAGAGTCTGTGGCGTCCTCTGGTTGTCCTCACGCGATCGGGGGCGCGGGGCGCCCGCTATGGCGCCCCTGGAGCGAATTTTGACTTCCTATTTCGTCTAGGATTGGGTCTAACTTATTACTAGGTGTTTGTAAACTCTATAAATACTCTTTTACTTAGTTTTTCATAGGAGTTCAGACTTTGGAGCAAATTTGAGAGCTCATAACATCAAGAACAAGGGTTTTTCTTCCTTCCATTAATTTATTTCATCATTACTTCATTATTACATCAATTCCTTGTGTTGTTATTATGAGTATGCGTAGCTAAATCTATCGTTCTAGGGTTAGAGTATTTCATGAAGGTTGATGTTTGAAGATTGATTCCCATTAATTGAATCCCATAACGGGTTGCTTATTCTTTCTTGATTTCACTTGTGTAATTGTCAGGGCCCGATTATTACGCATTATCTATGGTTTTTAGATTGAACTCGAAAGAGGGAATTTAATTACGTAATAAGAAAGAGTAGGACTAGTTTGTGAACCCGGGCATCGGGGAACCAATTTGTGAGTAGGATAGACATATACTTGCTCGCCTAGTTTAACTAATTACAGAATTCGTTAATGCGTGCACGTGATTCAACCCATAGACATATAGGGATTGGAGTAGCCTGCATAGACCGTGAAGAATCGAAAGGTTTTCACGGGTACATTTAATCTGTTAGTTAGTAACTCGGGATTTAAGAAGTGGAATCAATTGGATAACTCAACTGGATTGTTCGTAACTCTGACCCTGGATCGTCTCCTTATTACTGATAACAACCAAGTCTTGCTCCATTGTTTGAATTCACTTCTACCATTTAATTACTGTTCTTTAGTTAACAGAATCCTCATTATTGGAAAAAGATCCCTGAATAGCTTTAGAAATTGTTCGCTAGAATTCAGTCTGAATAGTCCTCGTGGGAACGATACTCTACTTATCACTTTATTACTTGGCGACCGCGTATACTTGCGTGTGCGTTTGGGAGCAACAAGTTTTTGGCGCCGTTGCCGGGGACTAAATAATTGACTGATTTCTTTTTGAACGATATATTATTTTCTATTCAGGTTTAATTTTTGTTTAGTTTAGTATTGTGTTACTTGTCTTATCATGGCATCTATTAATGAAAATTGGTCGAATGATGATTGCTCAAATTTTGAGGATCTCTGTCTACTTTGTGGAGGAACCCACTTGTGGGAAAATTGTCCAACTCTTTCAACCCTGCGGGACTGGTTATGTGAATTTTCTACCACCTTTGATTGGAATTTTTGTAAATTGTGTGGTGGACGGTGGAATGATTGTCCTAAGTGTCATGCTCCTTCCCCTAATAATTTTTGTGATGATTCTAATGATGTTTGTGAGTTTGAAAGGAGCGATAAAGTGCAGGTTGTTAGCGAAACTTGGCTAATGGAGCAAGCCAAACTCTTAGAAGCTTATGGGGATTTCAGGAGTGAACTTGCAAATATGACGAGGCAATTTATGGAAGAAAGGGTTGTGCTCGGGCAAGAGATTGACGAATTTGGCTTGACTATTCACGACTTGGAGGAGAATTTGAGTGATATGGTTGAGGTGTCTGAAGCCCAATTATCAGTTGTCGTAAATAGTAGATTTGAGATAGAAGAGCTTAGAAGCCAATTTGAGGAGCAAAAAGTGGAATTCCTACCACTCGACCAAATATTAGTTGATGATGCCAAGGTTGAGGAAATTACATTAGAGTCAAGTGAAGAAATAGAAAACATCATATTTGAGGACTCTAGTGTTTGTGCAAGCGAGGGTGTCAAAAGTAATGCAACTTTAGAATTGAAGCGCATTGGGCCTCATTCCAATCATTTTTCAACATTGTGTTTGGATGGTGACATGAAAATTGAGCCACCCGAGCCTATGAAGAAACCAAGGGAGGAGGAACAAGGTGCCTATATTTTAGAGTTTGCGATGCCGAGGAGACAAAATGACATCCCTCATTTAAAGGCCAAGAAGTGCAAAATGCGACAATGGTTACTTGGTCCTTTTGTATTTTTGCCACCACCCCAATACCATAGTTGTAAACTTGAGGCAAAGTTGGGGATTCAATTCATTAGTTCAAGGTGGAGGAAAAAGTGATAAGTTGTCCTCGTCGTGCCACGACATTAAATCAAGCGCTTCTTGGGAGGCAACCCAATTTGTTTGCTTTACTTTTATTTATTTTATTATTATTTTTATAGTTGTATATTACTTTGGGTGATTCTTTGGATTGCAGGTTCATGTAATGTCGAGGCTAAGTGTGGGGTGTCCTCACCCTTGCCTAATATTGATGACCTGATGGGGGAAGTCTGAGTACCTCATACGATATGGAAGCTTGGAGGATGCTAGCACCAAGGACTAGAATCTTCAGGGAAGTTTTCTTTACCTTGCACTTTCTTATTTTTAGCACTGAGGACAGTGCCTAGTTTAAGTGTGGGGTGGGGAACTACCCTTTATCTATTTTTGAGGTTAGGATGCATGTACCGTAGGATTTTTCTTTTGTCACTTGACTTTATTTTTATTTGTTTCTTGCTTTAAATTATGAAAAAAAAAATTAGAAAACCAATGAAAAAGTCCAAAAAGATTTTCCTTTTAGTTTTATTAGTGGTACATGTTATCCGCCCCGTGGTTTTTCTTATGGCCTCGGTTCTTTTCCACGGGTAGGCCTTTGAACCGGGTAGTTTTTTATTTTTAGGATTAGGATAGTTAGTATAGGTGACCCTAGACGTAGGAAAAAGGTAGAATGCTAGGTGCCTTTGATTTGTTTGATACCGGTGGACTTGAATTGATTGCATGTGCTATTTGTGGTGTCCTTGGGTTTTAATTTGATGCATGCCTATGAAAAATTGGAACGACCCCCTTGAGATGCTTGAGTCCGCTTGCTTGACTTTGTGAACCTTTGTGCATTAGTGCTTAAATTTCCACAAGTTGCACTCTAGAAGCTTAGTTGAGAGTTGTTGATGGAACCTTTTTGTGTGGACCATGTGCAATGTGTGTTGTGAGGCATGTTCTTAATTACTCCATGTGCATGTTAATGTCTAGAACTTGCCCCGTGTGTGTGCAAAGCGAAATCCTAGGTTTGCTCTAGTCGGGAGATGATACAAGGCCTTCTTTTACTTGCCTACCCTTACATATATACCTTGAAAAATTGTTGTTGTGATTTGAATTGACCCTTTTTGATTGGCACCCACACCCCGAGCCTACCCATTTGTTCTTAATTGACTCTTTCGGCCCTTACTCCTTAAGCACTTTATTGACATTGTGTAGATGATTGGAGTTGTGGTTGGATGTTGGGAGATTTTTGAGTGGAGCTAATAAAAGGGAAATACTTATGAAAATTGTGAAGTAGTGGAAAACATTGGCAAGGATGGAAGTTAATGAAATTGAAAAAAATGAAATGATAAGAAAAGAAAAAATAGCAAAGTTGAAAAAAATTGTGGAAAAGAAAAAAAAAAGAGAAAGATATCCCGTCCTTGCTAGTGGGTGATTGAAAAGAAAAAATGCTACTTGTTGAGAAGGTGTATGTGTAGAAGTTGTTGATTTGGGTGGTTTGATGAGATTTGTGCTTAATTTAATTGTGATGTATTAAAGTGCTTAGGGAGGTAGTCACTATTACCCATATGTATCCTACCAACCCCTTAGCCTACATTACGACCTTTCTAAAGTCCTAGTTAATCCCGATTGGAGTGAGCTTACATTAGTGGAGTCCTACACTACGGGCAAGCCTATGGTACATTGTGTGTGACATGTGAGATTTTCATGAGAGTGAGTGAATTCATTTGTATTGCCCCCGTTCTAGTCATGATATTGGTTTTGTGTGTGATTTCTGGGGGGCACTCTCTTGCTTCATATTGGTGAGGGCGCATGGTTTGCATGAAATAGGTGAAGTTGATGGCTTCTTGGTTGAGTAGATAGGTGTGATTTTGTGGGAGCATGGTTGCAATAAGTTGAGTTTGTGCATTTGAGTTATTTTGGGGTGGTTGTTCTCATATTTTTGGATTTTGGTAAATTGTTGGCATGTTGTGGATCCATAGTAGTCATGTGTGCATTGGTTCAATGGTCGGTATCAACCATGGTCATAGGCAGACCTGTTTTACCTAGGTTGGGAAGTTATTTGTGCTTGCTCGAGGACGAGCAAAGGTTCAAGTGTGGGGTGGTGATGTTTGGCATTTTATGCCTATATTTCCTTAATATTTCCTCACGTTTTAGTACCTTATTCGCTCGTTTTATAGCTTGTGACTGTGGTTTTACACTGATTTTATGTCGTGCGTGTGTAGGTTGTTACGCAGTGTAATTGGAGCTTTTAGGAGCATGATTGAGCGAGAAAAGATTGGATTTTGATTGAGGATTGGATCGAGCACACGAAGGCAGGACACGGACACGATTTCGGATCAAAGAAGAAGGAGATTGGCTGGGCGCCGTGGGCTCCGCGCCGCGCCACCCATAGCGCGCATGGGTTGGGCGCGGTTGCCCATGCGCCGCATGCCCAAAGCGGAAGAGTCTGTGGCGTCCTCTGGTTGTCCTCACGCGATCGGGGGCGCGGGGCGCCCGCTATGGCGCCCCTGGAGCGAATTTTGACTTCCTATTTCGTCTAGGATTGGGTCTAACTTATTACTAGGTGTTTGTAAACTCTATAAATACTCTTTTACTTAGTTTTTCATAGGAGTTCAGACTTTGGAGCAAATTTGAGAGCTCATAACATCAAGAACAAGGGTTTTTCTTCCTTCCATTAATTTATTTCATCATTACTTCATTATTACATCAATTCCTTGTGTTGTTATTATGAGTATGCGTAGCTAAATCTATCGTTCTAGGGTTAGAGTATTTCATGAAGGTTGATGTTTGAAGATTGATTCCCATTAATTGAATCCCATAACGGGTTGCTTATTCTTTCTTGATTTCACTTGTGTAATTGTCAGGGCCCGATTATTACGCATTATCTATGGTTTTTAGATTGAACTCGAAAGAGGGAATTTAATTACGTAATAAGAAAGAGTAGGACTAGTTTGTGAACCCGGGCATCGGGGAACCAATTTGTGAGTAGGATAGACATATACTTGCTCGCCTAGTTTAACTAATTACAGAATTCGTTAATGCGTGCACGTGATTCAACCCATAGACATATAGGGATTGGAGTAGCCTGCATAGACCGTGAAGAATCGAAAGGTTTTCACGGGTACATTTAATCTGTTAGTTAGTAACTCGGGATTTAAGAAGTGGAATCAATTGGATAACTCAACTGGATTGTTCGTAACTCTGACCCTGGATCGTCTCCTTATTACTGATAACAACCAAGTCTTGCTCCATTGTTTGAATTCACTTCTACCATTTAATTAATGTTCTTTAGTTAACAGAATCCTCATTATTGGAAAAAGATCCCTGAATAGCTTTAGAAATTGTTCGCTAGAATTCAGTCTGAATAGTCCTCGTGGGAACGATACTCTACTTATCACTTTATTACTTGGCGACCGCGTATACTTGCGTGTGCGTTTGGGAGCAACACCTCTCATGCTAAACATGTAAGTGATCCCCTCATTCTGCGGTTGTTGTCTAGGGATGAAAGTATGGATGTTATTACAGAATAAGGTGTTCAATAAAGAAAGTTGTCCCGTAATCCTCAGGGATGTTGGCAAAAGAATAGCACAAAAGTGTGGAGGGCTACCTCTTTCAATTGTTCTGGTAGCAGGTATTCTTGCAAGAATGGACAAAGATAAACACTGTTGGGAACAAGTGGCTTTGGTCTACGTATCCAGGCTCAATCAAAAGAGACAATAAATCTTAGTTATCAGAATTTACCACATCATTTGAATCCCTGCTTTCTGTATTTTGGAGTGTTTTTAGAGGACAGAGAGATTGAGGAAATCTTAGTTATCAGAATTTACCACATCATTTGAAACCCTGCTTTCTGTATTTTGGAGTATTTTTAGAGGACAGAGAGATTGAGGTCTCAAAGTTAACATGGTTGTGGATATCCAAAGGTCTCGTAAGAACTCATACGGAGAAGCTTTTGGAGGATATAGCAAAACATTACTTGGAGAATCTTATTGAGAGAAACCTAGTGATGGTCGCTAAAAAGAGTTCGGATGGTAAGATAAAGGCATGTCGCATTCATGACTTGTTGCTGGAATTTTGCAGGGAGAAAGCCAAGTTGGAGAATTTCACATAAAGGAAAAAAAGGGTAAATAAAACTTTAATTTTGTCCTTGAATAATTTTTCTGAACGTGTTCTGATCATCCCAATTTTCTACTAACAGGGACAGAGGTATCGATCCTTCTCATGTTTTCCCTTCTAAGTACAAGACTCCACGCCGTTTATCCCTTCATTCTCAATGCAAAAATCTTGTGATTTGGTATTTGTCTTTCTCCCGTGTGAAATCTTTCCACTTCAGGGAGGCTAGAAATATTGCTTTCTCTTCAATAGACCTTGCATCATATACTTTTAAAAGGTTTAAGTTTCTGAGGGTTTTAGATGTTGAATTCACAATAATTGATTCTTTCCCACAGGAACTTGTATGGGCCTAAACCGTTTTTAGGTACACAAATCGAATTTGGATTCGAATATAAGCAAATCTTTGTATCAAAGCTATAAATAATGCACGAAATAGCCAAGGACACATAAAACAGCTGGATTTCAATATATGGATCTTTTAGTACAAGTTTTGACAGAGTGTTTTTTAATGCCTTCTTACATAAAATGAGCTAATATTTAGAGATACAAGCATGGCCCACGATCCCTAATATCAGTTTCCCTGTCTCCCATGATCTCCACTACCAGCTGCAACTGTATTCCACTATCTTAGTGCGGAGTGGTTGGATTAGTGGGGTGTAGTAGTGGGCTGCAAAGCCGATGGAACCGAGGCGGTAACCGAAGCCTTGTCACAAGGCTTCGGTCGTCTGACCTGGCTGTTCGAGTAGGATGGCCTGTCACCGAAGCCCTAGGCCTAACTTGTCTTCGGTCGTGACATTGGGCGTTGGCTTTGGTGGCCTGAACGTGAGATCAACGATCCTCGCTTCGGAGCATCAGCTCGTTTTGCCTTCGGTCTACCATCCCGAGGTGCTGACCGAAAGCAACGATTTTTACCCAATACAGATAGTCCCCCCACTCCTCGGTAGACGCCGAAGTCACCGAGGAGTGGAATGAGTTTAAGCGGGAGACTGACGTGGCAAAACCCTATCCACGAATTTCAAAAGTTGCGCATCTACAGGGTCACCGTTCCGCGTTATGTGGCAGCTCATGATTGGTCCCTGAACGGTCACGCCGTCTTTTTGTTTTCTCCAACGTTTCAGTCATCATTGATTTTTCCATTTGCACACGTGCTGGGCACTATAAATACACCATTTTGTCTTTTTCTTCACCATTTCACACTTTTGCTTTTAAGAGAATAGACAATTGAGAAAGTTTTAAATTGCCATCACTGTCAATACTCAAATCTTTAGAAAATTCTCACTTTCTGCCTTAAAGCATGTCTGCCACTAATTCGGGCCGTGGCTCAAGTGATTCCGGCGGAAGAGCGAAACGTTTTGCCGCTATGGCAATGAATGAGGAAGCCATGGCTTCTCCGCCACCATTGCAGGTGGTGGCAGGTGACGGTGGCGAGGCCACGTCTACTGCTCCCATTCCCTTGCGGCGAAAAGCCGGCCATGGCTCGGCTGAAGTCAGCGAGCACGTGGACGTTGATGTGGTTGACGACGTCGAGGGCGACGACGCCGAAGGAGATGATGCCACCAGTGCTAAGGAGGTGGGAGGCTCGGTCGGAGGGGCTGAGGTGAGCGAGGTTAGTGGCTCGAAGGGGGAAGCTGAAGTTGGCCCTTCGAAGAAATCAAAGAGGAAAATTCCACTCGAGGTGGAGATCGATCCTCGGCTGGTCATCTCCTCGAGCTTCAATAATGATAAAGATCTGAAAGTTCACGCTCAGTCAAATGCTCAAAAGGGGAAAAAGAGGAACATCCCCGTTCATGTTACCCCGAGCATCATAACTGAGGAGAGGCTTGAGGCAGTTCGGGCAGATTACCGCTGGGGGCCCGAGGTAGAAATTAGAATTCCGGCGCCTGGCTCGGCTGTGTCGACGCATGTGGAAGGTTATTCTTCAGTCTTCACCTACCCCTTCACCATTGGGTTCGATCTGCCAATACATCCCATCATAGATGTGTTTTGCAGGTCTTATAATCTTTGCTTAGCTCAACTTGGGCCCGGGGTCTGGAGGGTAGTTCAAGCCCTCGAGTATTTAAGCAATAAGGCTGGCTTGCCTTTCACTTTCCATCATTTGATTTCCCTTTACTACCCCTACTTCCACAAAGCTGGGGTGGTTGCTCTCTTGCCTCGGGGCTCATATGCGATTTTAAGCAAGAGCAAAGACCATGGGGACCGAGGATGGAACGATCGGTTCATGCTCATTCCCACGGGGCTATTGTCTGTCGAGCATGGCTTCCCCGAAGCGTGGAACGCTCAGCGTAAGTGCTTTTGCTTTTCCTTCGGTTTTACGTTGTAATCGCCTCTTACCTTTTCATCCTCGATTTGCAGCCGAAAAGGTCCAAGTTAACCCGCCAAGGGATTTGCTTGAGTGGGTTACCAAGACTATGAAAGTGAAGCTACACCCCGAGCGGCAGTGGATGGTGTTAGCTGCTTTGGAAGAGAACCGGTGGGCGTGTAAGAGGCACGGTGAGTTGTCCAAGGCTCTGAATTGCTTAGGTTTGCTTTGAATTATTTAATTTTGACCTTTTCATTTTACTTATATAGGTCTGCCCAGCAAGGCCGTGAGGGAAGTTGACGACGAAGAAGAAATCGAGGCGGAGGTAGAGGGCGGAGAAGAGAGAGGAAGCAAGAGAACAAAGAGGAGTGAGAAGCTGGTGACGGATGTCACCGCAGGGGTTGCCAAGATGGCAGATTTGGCGAGGAGGCTGACCGAGGAGAGGAAAGCCAAAGCCTCCTCGGGCCAAGGAACCTCTCAAGGTGACATTTTCTTGGGTAGGTTTTCTTGTGTTTCTACTGCCACTCATACTTACGTTAAGCAAATTGCTCCTCTTCCCGCCCCAGGTACCAAAAGAAAAAGGGCGACCTCGAAGCGGGCCACCAAGGCGAAAGGTCCTCGAGCCGATGAGGTCGTCGCCCCTGTTGCTGAGGTCCTAGTTACTAGGCGCCGAGGGCTTGTTGATGAGCCGAGTGACGAAGAGCTCCCCCCTCTGGCTCTTGAGGAAAGACCTAATCCAATTTCCGAGTCTGTTCCCGAAGCGAGGATGGAGGTTGGTGGATTGACCGAGGTCATAGATGTTGAAGAGTCTGACCAAGAGGCTGCAAAGCGGAAAGGTAAGGCTAAAGTGGGTGAAGGTTTAATCAAGAGCACGGTTAGAGCCTCGAAGGACTCGTCGAAGCCTACCAACGTTGCAGCTCGAGCCTTGGAGATATATCCTGATGCTAACTTGTTAGATGCCACGAAGGAGGATATCATGTCCCTTGATAGCTTGCTCGGCCCCGTCGAAGCTCACGCTCTTCGGAATATCAACCCCATGAGCTTGATGGGTATTTCAGCCTCTTCATCTCTTCGGGTAAGTTTTAGTTTGTATTTTGCGCGATTTCGCTATCTCGCGGGTTCTAATTTCGTGCTTCGAATGCAGAGTTTGGTTCTCTCACTGCGAGCTGTTCACATCGAGCGTGACCGAGCTACAGAGCTCAAAGCTGCGGCCGCCGCTTGGGATGGTCAGAAAAAGATCCTTAAGGGGCAGGTCGCCGAGTTAGAGGCTCGGTTTGCAATCCTGAACAGCGAGCTGGAACGCGCTAATGAGGCCGCGGCGAAAGCGGAGGATGATCTTCGGTCTGTTGTGGAGTCCTCTGAGGCGCGTGTCCGAGCTGCGACGGATGAGTTTACAGCTGAGCGCTCGAGGCTTAGCCTTGAAAACACCCGCCTTGAAGCTGAATTGTTCAGGGCCAAGACCGAGGTTCTTGAGGCAGGTGAGAGGTACCATGGCATGCTCGGGGAGTACAATGCAAAACTTACTGAACTGCAGAGCCAAGTAGACGAGGTGCCAGCCCTCCGGGGCAAGGTATCCAAGCTTGAAAGGCGAGTTGCGCATCTCAGTGAGCGGGCCGAGGTTAGGGCAACAAGGGCCAAATTTGAAGAAACATGGGCCGTTGTCAAGACCAGGCTCAGTACCCTCGAGCAAGTTCAGGCCGGGCAGATCGTGCTTGAGGACGAAATCGTCAAAGCCAGGGAAGCTGCCACCGAAGCCCAAAGGATTGTGGATGAACTCCCCTCGATTGAAGGATCAGATGATGAAAGCGATAGTGCCGAAGAGGGGAGTGGAGATGCTGATGAGGCGTAGCCTTAATGCTTTGCAGATATCTTTTCTTTTGTTTTTGGGCCTTAGTGCCTTTTGGAATATTTGCCTTCGGGCTTTTGTATTTATGCTGGGACCCTCGGGTCATCATCTTTTTTTGGATGTAGATAATCTCAGCCTTCGGGCTTTAATGAAAGATTGTTCTGTGAATTTCGTGTGTTGATTTTTCATATGTATCGAACACTTGAGTATAAAAGATATGCTTGCAAGATTTTAAGCAGAATTTGACCGATGCGAACTTAGAACGACGTCTCGTCCTCGAGTCGATGCATTGCGTGGCTTCGCCACATAGAATGAGTGTGGTTGAAATCGTTTTATTGATATCAACGAGCCAAAAAGGCTATGTACATAAAACAAATTTCCAGATACAGAGGTAAAAACATGCCGCTATCGGGGCTAATTTACAATGTACTAAATCTTATCCTCGGGTATAAGTCCCCGGTTGTTGGATAGATAAGCCTCGGTTGGGATATCAACCTTCTCACTCCCCCAGTGTTCGGTTTTGAATCTAGATGAAGATCCGAGCACTGGAATCGGTTCGATTTGCTTCCTAAAAAGGTCAAGCAAAAGACGGAACGAAGAGTAAGTTAGCACATTGTCAACGGATGCCATGGGAGCGTTGTTCGGCTCGGGGCTGATTAATTGAAAAAGAAATCGATGTCATGGGAGCGTTGTTCGGCTCGGGGCTGTTTACCTTGGTTAAAAATAATATCACTTCAGATGGGAGACGTTCCAATTCAGAGGTTCGAGCTTGCCTTGAAGAGACTCGATTTGATAAGAGCCTTTTCCAACGATTGCTCTGACCCTGTAGGGTCCTTCCCAATTTGCAATGAGTTTTCCCCCGTTGTTCTCCTTCGTTGATTGGTTGACAGTTTTCAACACGTGATCTCCTACCTTGAAATCCCTAAATTTGGCTTTCCTGTTGAGGTAAGCCTCGATCTGTCTTTTTTGGGCAACAAGCCGAACCAAAGCCAATTCTCTCTTCTCTTCGAGCAAATCTAGCTCAATGCGCATCGCCTCTTGATTGGTGTCTTCGGTTGTATGAGCATACCGAAGACTTGGCTCGCCAACTTCTACGGGGATGAGCGAATCCATGCCATAAGCTAACGAAAAAGGGGTCTCACCGGTGCTGTTCTTCTCCGTTGTTTGCATGGCCCACAACACCCCGGGTAACTCCTCAGACCAAGGACCTTTTTTCAAATTCTCAATTATGATCCTGTTTGAAGACTCAGCTTGGCCATTGGCATTTGGATGATAGGGAGTCGAGGCTATCCTTTTGATTCCCCATTGTTCTAAAAAGTCAGTGATAGCCGCCCCCGTGAATTGTCTGCCATTATCACAGGTGATTTCTTTTGGGACGCCGAACCTGTAGATGATATACTTTTTGATGAAGTCGATTACCTGCTTCTGCTTTACTTCGGTAAGAGCCGCGGCTTCCACCCATTTTGTGAAGTAATCAGTTAACACCAAGATGAATCGAACACCGCCTTTCCCTTTGGGTAGTGGTCCAACAACGTCCATTCCCCATTTCATGAAGGGCCATGGTGATACCACCGAGTGTAGGGCTCGGCATGTTGGTGGATCATTTGCCCATAGCGTTGGCACTCGTCACACTTTTGCACGAAGGCCTTCACATCGGCGCTGATGGTGGGCCAATAATACCCAGCTCTCAACAATTTACGCACCAATGATTTTCCCCCCGAGTGATTGCCACACTCGCCTTCATGCACTTCGGCCATCACATATCTTGCCTCATCGGGACCCAAGCATTTGGCCATCGGGCCGCAGTATAACCTTTTGTACAAGTGGCCCTCGATCATGTGATACGAGGCTGGCTT